>ONZH01012185.1:0-24986 GCA_900303285.1 Rhinella marina | reverse complement strand
CTACGGAAAATTTGAGATCCAGATCCTTTATAATGCTATATGTCTGTATCTACACCCAGTGATCAATTGGGTCATGAATACATCATCACCCAGGTTCACAATTAGTATGGCACACGCAAGGCTGCCCTCCTCCCCACCTATTCTACTAATTTGAGACTGTGCTTCAGGCCTTTAGCAAGACAATAGGAAAGGGGGTCAAAATGGGATCACCATCAATTAGCCGCTTTTGCTGACGATGTTCTGTTATTTATATCGAATCCAGAAGAGGCTACCAGGCATCTGGATATCTTTGAGAATTCTGAGAATTATCTTACTTCAAGATCAACCACAAAATCCCAGCTATTAAACATAACCCTCTCTGCACAAACTAGCCTGCACTTACAAAGAACAACGCCGTATTATTGGGCATCAACTACGATTCCCTTCTAGGAATTCAGATCCACAGGGATTATCCCAATTGTAAGGAATTTTGGAAAACTGCTAAAAAGGATGAGGATTAATCGCCAACTGGGAGATACCTTGTTTCTTGGTTCGGAGGAAGGCTTAAAAAACTGTGAATGCCAAAATACTAATATTCTGCAAGTCCTCCCAATTACAACTACCTAATACTTTTTTCGCTGTTAGTGCCATATTGTCCTCCTTCTTGTGGCGAAAAGCTAGACCCAGGCTTTCACATGCAATCCTTACACAACAAGCTAAGGACGGGGGCATGGGACTTCCCGACTTCAAATTATATTATAAGCTATCAAGGGCCAGACTTCTGACTGGCTACGAGAACCTCCAAACAGACGACTTTCTTGCAGAACTGCAGTGTAAATCCATACGGATCTGCGCTAAATAGAAACATCCTTTCCAGAGATGGAGATATCAACAAGCTCACAAACATACAGCAGATATTGGCATAACAAGGTCTATAAAAGGTTGGTAACATACCTCACATATTGCAAGTGAGAGATATTGTATGATACACTAAGACTTTCAGGATACTCTTCCTAGATCTTATAAACAGTTGTCAACCCCGATGGTAGATCTATGGGACGCTGAAAGGTCAATGTATTCAGAGGCTATACTAGAATACCCACGTAAGGCAGACCTCTCTACCTTTCACAAGTACCACATTAGGAAATACTTCTGGGATCTTAAGGGAGGTGAGACAGAAACACACTCCCAGTCTGTATTTGAGAAACTAGTATCACAAAAAAGAGAACCACATAAAATAATATCTTCTCTTTATAAACAGCTGTTACCACTTATCCCACCGAGAGAGAGATGGTATATCTCCAAATGGGAACAAGATCTTCAGACTAAATTTTCAGAGAGAGATACCGCTTTTATATTATCTGTTTCCCATTCTTTTAAATGTGTGAAGCTACAAGAAAACTATTTTAAAATGCTCACTAGATGGCACTACACACCAGATCGATTGGCCACAATGTACCCTAATTTGACACCAGAGTGTTGGAGGTGCAAGTCGGCTAGGGGATCATACTTACACATATGGTGGACATGCCCATTGATAAAGACATTCTGGGAAGAAGTGTGTCAGACCATTTCAAACATAACACAGTCGTTAATCCCTGCCCAACCAGCAATCTGCCTATTAGGGGTGCTAACCGATACACAGTTGTCTCGGACACAACAACGGCTGGTACAACCTCTATTAGCGCTAGCAAGAATATTAGTAGCACGACTCTGGAAGCAACCTGAGTCACCTACACTGGCTCACTGGAAAGCTAGGGGAGACCAGATTTTCAGATTCGAGCAACTAGCACACTGGGAGACCCACACTCCACTTCAGTTTTCAAAAATATGGCACAGTTGGGCGACCTACAGAGAATACGCCACTTGAATGTTCTATAAATTTTTTCTCTTCCACAAGTGCTCTTGTGCTGAACTATTAAACCTATGTACCGTGATCGGTTTCTGTTTATGTTTTGGTATGCTATGATTTGTAAAATCTATTATGTATGCCTTGATTTAAGTGTATCGTCTGAAATTGGAATAAAATAAAAATTGTTATTTAAAAAAAAAGGAAATGGACAAAAAAAAATAAAAATAAAATAAAATAAAGAGGAGGACTCTGTGGATGTTATCGTTAAGGGGGCAGGCTGCTGTGGAGGTCACTGTTAAGGGAGGAGGGGACTGTGGATGCCACTATTAAAGGGGCAGCAGGGTACTGCGAGGCAGGAATGGTGGAGGTCAGTTAACAGTCTCTGTCAAGGAGGCCAGGAATGGTGGAGGTCAGTTAAGAGGACTGTAACCTATGGTCAGTGTTAAGGGGTGGGTGCTGTAGAGGTCACTTAAGGGGGTGGGCCCCTGTGGAGGTCACTGTTAAAGGTGCAGGCTGCTGTGAAGGTCAAAGTTAAGGGGGTAAGATGCTGTGGAGGTCCCATTTTAAGGAGACCGGGCACTGTGGGGTGTCAGTATTAAGGGGGGGGCTGTGGAGGTCATTGTTAAGGAGGCAGGGTGCTGTAGAGGTCACTCTCAATATCTTTTAGCGACACACACATAAACATTAAATTAAATAGATGAAATATACCCGGGCGTGGATTAGAGATGAGCGAATCTATTCGCCGCTTCGTAGATTCGTATCGAATCTTGGAAATTTTTAGCTGCAAAGCGAATCTGAATTTCTTTGGATTCGCTTAGTATTATTCGTAAATCTTCGCAAAATTTAACACGCTAACGATACGTATGAAATGTAAGAAACATATGCATTCTGTGTGAGGCGGGACAATGACGTAATGCCCATGCAAGAGCGGGAAAGTGAAGATACGCCCCCCTCAGAACTGGAAAAAAACAGCACGGCCCACTGGGATCTAACTGTTTTGCACGTATAGGGAGTGAAGGCTCCTCCCTCAGTACTCCACCCTCCTCTGATGTCTGAACCAGTTTAGACCAGCGCTGACCTCAGAGCAAGAGGCAAGCATCATGGCAAAAAAAACTGCTGCGTCCAAATTGGAACGAGATGTATTTTGGGGACGACTTAGCTGAACCACCACCCGCTCAAGACATCAGGGTGTCGCAACTCTGCCAGAGAAACCCAGCTTCAGTGCCTGTGTCTTCCTTACCACCTGCTGAGGTTGCTGTTGCTGCGACTCGTGAGGCGGCTGGAGCGTCTGCTGTGGCTCGTGCGGCTGGAACGTCTGCTTTGGCTCGTGCAGCTGGAACGTCTGCTTTGGCTCGTGCAGCTAGAATGTCTGCTTTGGCTCGTGCAGCTGGAACGTCTGCTTTGGCTCGTGCGGCTGGAACGTCTGCTTTGGCTCGTGCGGCTGGAATGTCTGCTTTGGCTCGTGCGGCTGAAACGTCTGCTGTGACTCGTGCGGCTGGAACGTGTGCTGTGGCTCGTGCGGCTGGAATGTGTGCTGTGGCTCGTGCGTCTGGCACATCTGCTGTGGCTCATGCGGCTGGAGCGTCTACTGTGGCTCGTGCGGCAGAGGCGGCTGGAGTGTCCACTTCACCGCCCAGGAGGAGATCCACCCCTTCCATACACCAGAACCCAATTGTTCCACCATCTTTGACGGCCCATGCACAGACACTCTGGGACTATAAAACCGCAGTGGAGGACTGGGTCATACAGGTACTCGACCACCCTAGGCCGGGAGATCCTTCATTAGAACGCTGAAAGGGAACTGTGATTTGGTTTTCCGTTGGGAGAGGGTCTGGCTTCCTGCAAGATGACGAGGATGGAAAGGAATATTTTGTGGGCCGTAGGTCGGTGAAACGGCCGTACCTGCCACAACATCGGTATAGCCTGTATGTGGGGGATCAGGTGGAGTACACCCCCATGGTGTCCCTGAAAGGCCCATTTGTGACCGGGGTTACCCTCCTTTCAAAGCCTCTTTTGCCTACAACAAAACCAGAAGTGTGGCCGGATGAACCACCAGGTCCAGGACGCTTGCGCTGCCTGAAGGATTTCCCAGATGGTGCCCTCCGGTTCAGGGAAAAGCCACAGCCTCAGCCGGAGCCTCTGATTCCTGGACTGCCAGCACCACCACCACCACAGTCCTTACAGCTGGGTCAGCTGACCACGTTATCGTTCACCTTCCAATCCACGGTGGTCCACCAATACCAGCTGCTGTGGAAGATGAAGCTAGCAGCAGCTGGGGCTTCTTCCCTGGATGCAACCTTTCCTGAACCGCTGCAGCACAAAGTTCTTACCCCTGCTGTCCTGGCAGGAGCATCCAGAAAAAGGCTGCAGCGTGCGTCACCACCACCCAGACCCAGTCAAATCCAAGTAAGAAGAAGGTACTGGAGTTCCACCACCGCAGCGAGCATGGCCTACAAGAGGCAGGAGCGTCCTCTGATAAGCTTCAGCAGCAGCTCGAGCGAGGAGGAATTCAGGTCCCTCATATGAGAAACCCAACTACTGGCAGTGTCAAGGACACTGCAGGAGGACCTATGGGAGCCACACCATGGACTGCACCTGACGGGTGAGATGCTAGTTGGCAGTTGTTTTTGTTTAGTTTGTGTTGCCCCCGTTTGACTCTCATCCATATGGACATGGCTGTCAGGACTCCTCCCCCCATTTTGCAGAAAATTCCTTGATGTGCCGAAGTGCGCCTATTTTCCTTTTTACCCCCTTCTCAGGTTATTTGGGAGCCCCCTTTTCCAAAAGGGTTCTCTATTTGCTGCTATTCTCTATTATCCATGTGGATTACACATTACCTGTCTGGATTACAATTTTACCTCACGTGGATTACAATTGAATTTTGGAATATGTGTTCCAGACAGACAGTGTTTTCTCATGCCAACTAGGATCCATAAGGAGAGACTCAAACGTATATCTGAGCCTTTTATGCTTGCAAATGTGAAATTGATTGCACTAAAATGTTTGCATACTTATGTCTTTGCTGTATTTTAGCTACACTGTTTTTAATGGTTCAGCACTTTAGCCCATTGTGTGTATTCTTTTTCTGGTACTGCAATGTGTCCTATTATGCACTTATTGTACGGTGTTTTTAGTAAATTATTCACTTATTGATAGCTAGCAGCAGTGAGCACCTTATTTTTCTAGTTCATATGGACTGCCTCTAAAGATTGTACGCCGCGGCCTAGCCTCGTGCGTATGACGCATTTGCGCGTCAATGGTACGCTAAGGATTCGTATGCACTTTTGTACTCTAATGCTTACGTATTGCGTACTTTTAACTAAGCTGACTGTACATTCATAATTTGGGAAGGAATGTTCACAAAAAACGTGTATATTTTTTTTTACGTACATTCGAAGAATAAGTATGTTTAAATACGAATCTTGTCAGAAATTCAGCGAATATTCGGCTAAGCAAATTTTGAATGATTCGCTCATCTGTAGCATGGATCCATGACTGGTTCATTTTAATGAACATGAACTTGTCCACATTGGCTGTGGGCAAGGGGATGCGCTTGTCTGTGATCATCCCCCCCCGCCGTGCTAAACACACTTTCGGACAATACACTGGCCACAGGGCAGGCTAGCACCTCCAAGGAATAAAGGGCAAGCTCAGGCCATGTGCCCAATTTGGAGACCCAGAAGTGGAATGGGGAAGACCTATCAGTCAGTGTGTGCAGACATATGCACATGTACTGTTCCACCATGTTGCTGAAATGCTGCTCATTGTTGCACACCACCAGGCCAGGCTTGAGGCTCAGCGACCCCAACCACTTAGTGGTCTGTTCTTCTATGCCTGCCCACAGCTCCTGTGCTGTGTGGGGTCTTTCCCTCAAACACATGAGTTTCAGAACAGGTTGTTGTCACTTCCCCCTGGCTGTGGTGAAGTTGGTTGTGCAGATGTTGCGCTGACGTGATGAGGAGGCAGTAGAGGAGGAACAGGAGGAGGAAGTGGAGTAGGAGGCAACAGGAGGCACTGAGAAATGTCCAACATCCTCAGTGGTGGTAGGACGTGCACCAAACCACTTTTACGCCTCGTTGGCAGATGCCACTACATTTACCCAGTGGGCAGTTAGTGAGATATGCTTACTGGTCCTGGTTATGTGGACCTTCAAACTGACCGCATTACGTGGCGCACACCTGATTTTTTTCCACCACTTGTTAGGGCAGGGACGGCCTTTCTGGAAAAGTAGTGGCGGCTGGGAACCACGTACCATGGGACAGCTGCGTTCATGACGGGTTTAAAACTATTGTCTCCACCAGATGGAAGGCCGGCATTCCAAAGGCCAGGAATTTTAAATTCAGGGCCAGGGTTTGCGGGTGGGTAGGTTGGTACTTCCTCTTTCTCTTCAGTGTTTGGGGGATGGACGGCTGAACGCTTCCACATGCTGGGTGACAGTGGTGGAGTGTGGCTTCCACATTGTCTGTTTGCGGGGTGGCAGGTACCCCTGTCACTCCAGAGTGGGAGGAAGAGGCCGAGACTGCAGCAGAAGAGGGAGTAGGAGGACCCTCTGATCTATCATGGTTCTTGAGGTGTCTACTCCACTGCAGCTCATGCTTTGCGGTTAGATGCCGGATCATGCAGATGGTGCTCAGGATTAGAACATTCATGCCTCGCTTAAGGCTCTGACTGTACAGCGTGCAAATTACCTGTGTCTTGTCGTCAGCACACTGCCTGAAGAACTGCCATCCCAGGGAACTCCTTTGAACTCCTTTGGTGTGCTATGTCCCGTGGTGCGTTGGCAGAAGTAGGCATTCTGGCTAGGCGCCAGCTGCTCTGCTTTTGCACCCTTCTCCCTCTTTTGCTGTGTGGCTGGCATTGTGCGACCACCACCTCTTCCTCCGAACTGAACATGTCGCACTGATGACCTGGATGTTATGTGAGGTCTATGACCTCATCATCCTTCACATCATCTTCCACTCACTCCAGACACCTACCCTCCTGGCCGGTCTGCACACTGCAGAAAGCCCCAGCCGTTAATACCTGTGTTTCATCGTCGTCATCAGGGAAGTGCTGCGGTGGTCCTCCCACATCCGCATCCACAAACATAAGTGGTTGGGCATAAGTGCACTCACTCTCTACCACTTCTGAAGCAGGGCTAGGTGGAAGGCCCACAGAAAGTCGACCAGCAGAAAGGGGGCGTGGCCAACTGCCAAACTGAGAAGAAGCAAACTCACGCAGCTCCGACTGTTTGACTTTCATCCACAGCCATCGATCCTCTTATTATAGGTGGAGACGCTCAAAATACTTGCCAAGAGATTCCACGGCCCACCAGCTACGGATCGCACCTTGCTGCGAACTCTGGGCATCAAAATCACCAGAGATACAACTGGGGCTTACTCAGAGGCCTGAAGCCTCGGCCTCAATTTCGGACACTTCCGCGGACCGGAACCCATACACCCGCACCCGCCGCCACCGGAGAGTCATCAGACAAGCTGGCAAGTCTGGAGGGGCTCCAAACACTGACGACATCAGCGCATGTCAGAAATTATAATAATAAGGCCCCTAACTAATAGCCATACATGACTTGCGGCACCGTCCGCCATCTTGAGAGACTGCTTTGTGTGCTCGATACGAGAGTGGGGCACTGTATAGCCAGCCAAGATTAGTCCCCCACTTCCAGCCGCACCTCCACCCGTGTGCTGGTACACACCCAGCCATTACTAGAGATCCGCTTTCAACGTTGGATAAATTGCCAGTCCTGAACCCGGCGGCCCAAGTCAATATCTATCCAGAACACCTCACCTCATTACAAATTGGCGCCATATCCTCTGAGCGCCCCTCTTCCCCATTGACCAGGCGCTGTTCAAATATATCGCAGCCAGAGGCTATCATCAAGGCAAGCGACTGTCATCTACTCTCTCCTTTGGCTATAGCACTTAGGGCGTCCTACAATTAATGTACCAAGTTATTATTATTAACCACTAATTTGGACAAGCCACACCACCCTCCACCATCAGTTCCTATTGTAATCACAGTCAAGAGAACCTAAACTTCTTACACCACCTCCCAACCACTAAAAAGAGGCTCAGCTTCAATTTCTATGGATCTCTGCAACATTAATAGGGTTCTATAACTTAGACAGAAGACCAGCCACCTGCCACGTGATGAGACTACCAACCATGTGCCACGCTATTGCTAGTGGGTCGATAACCCCCCCACACACACACCTCATTTCCTCCATTTGACACCTGTAAGAGCTAAGCTCTAATTTTTATCAAGGCTACTCCTAGTCCGCTCCTTAGATTATACTCTCTTAAACATTTTCAGGATACAGTCATAATTTTTCGGTGGATCTTAAGCCACTACTACCTTTACCACTTATTACCATTGCTTGTACTTCAATGTAATACAACAATGGGCACCCAGAGACCCAACTCTTTATAGCTAAAGTTGTCAAAATAGGCAATTCAAACTCTACATCTGCAACCTCCAAGGGTGAGATGGATGAATATATATAAAAAAATCAAACTCTGATGCTAATGCTCAGAAAACAACCACCCCATCCAAGGGCTCTCTCCCCATGGCACATGTGGATACAGGGGCTGAGTCAAATAGTGAAATGGACATCCCTTCACAACAAGATGCCCTTCCAATATCTCGCTCTTTCCTACAAAAGTCATTGGATCCCCTCTCCAGAGATCTACAAGACATAAAACAAGATATGAAACACATTGGAGCGAGAGTAGAACAATTGGAATCTGCACAAGCTGCTTTTTGTAGTTATAGTTCAGCAGTAACCACAAGCATCTCCTCCCGCCAAAATTACTTAAATGCGACCTTTGATGCAATAGAAGACCAGGAGAACAGAGGAAACAGGAATAATTTAAGGATTAAAGGTCTTCCAGAGACTGTGGGAAATTCAGACTTGCACTCCACTGTGCTACAGATTTTTCGCACTGCCCTAGGGGACTCGTACACAGGAGATATAATTATTGAGCAAGTCCACAGATCCCTTCGGAGAAAGCCCAAAGACACCGAAACTCCCCGGGATATAATTTGCCGTTTACTAAACTATTCTGTTAAAGAAGAGATACTAAACTCGCTAGATCAACCACACAAATTGAATATGAAGATGCTCAAATACATATATTTCAGGACCTATCTCCTCAAACATTACGGAAGAGGAGAACTCTCAAACCACTAACTGAAGCTCTTAGGTCCAAAGGTATTCAATATAGCTGGAAATTTCCATTTGGCCTTATGTTCTCATTTGGGAAGAAACGGTTCTTAATCCGGTCGGCTGCTGATCTCCCAGAAGTTTACAACGCCTTAGAGCTCCCAGACCTACAGATCCCTGATTGGGCGAATGTGACGGATCTTCACAACTTGCGACATATCCAACCTCCAACCTCTTGGGAAGAAGTTACATATGGATGCAGTTCAAAATCTAGCAGGAAAGGACGCCTAACGTGGAAAGCCATCATCACAGACAACACCTGAATTATTTATCTGGTGATATTGTTTCATACTGTTATAACAATATTGTCTGGTGCGCTACACTTCAGCACCTTTGATTCACCTCCGTTTTTATTGTATTTTCTGTCTCTATGATTCTGCTAAACGCTATTGGCATCTTTTTATTCATCCTTTACTGTCTTCTTAAATTCCTCCCTTTTCCTTTTTTACTTTATGGACTCATACTCTAGTGGCAACGTATACCTTTCTATAAACACTATATAGCCAAGATCCCCTATAGGGTAATCCTCGGGGTGTTAATATATACAAAACCAGTTTGATCACACCTTTGATCAACAAAATTTGCCCCTTTAGGGATTCCCTAGGATTATGTAGATAAGACTTAACTTTTATTAGAAATGTATAAATAACAAATATTGCACTCAAAAATATTAAAACTATCAGCCGGCAGCTGTGCCCTATTGGTACTAACACCCACGTGTTGTGGGTATAATTAGGTTTTATAATTATAAACACGTGGGTGTTAGTACCAATAGGGCACAGCTGCCGGCTGATAGTTTTAATATTTTTGAGTGCAATATTGGTTATTTATACATTTCTAATAAAAGTTAAGTCTTATCTACATAATCCTAGGGAATCCCTAAAGGGGCAAATTTTGTTGATCAAAGGTGTGATCAAACTGGTTTTGTATATACCTTTCTACAACCCTCACCGTCCTATCACAACAATGGAGGGTGTGCCACAGATAACACCTCCAATTATTCTACACTATTACTTGTTCATGCTATCTCTAAAATTCCACTATACTCTTTTAGCATCTTATTATTCATCCTTTACTATACTCCTCAAACTCACTCCTTTCTTATCCATCTTTTTGACCATTTATTATCTCCCTATGTTGGGTCTGTACAGCCATAATGTTACAGGCTGTTTATGTTCACTATTATTTTATAGAGCGTATGTTATGCCTCAATGTTTACACTTTGCCTTTAAGCACTTGGACTTACGCTTATATGTTTTAAACATGCCCCTTCCCCCTTTTCCCTAGTTTTTCCTTCCCCCCTCCCAATCCCTGCGACCACACTGCTCGCCCTTTTTAAGCAACTGACAGTTCACCCACTCAGGTACTATCATGTCTAACCTTAAAATTGTGTCTTACAATGTAAGAGGACTTAACTCTCCATCCAAAAGAGGTCAAGCAATCTATTTTCTTAAAAAAAAAAATAAAGCTGATATATGCCTATTGCAAGAGATGCATTTTAAAAAAAACTAAAATCCCTACTATGAATAGAACATATTATTCCCAATGGTTTCATTCAGGCTCAGATAGCAGTGCTTCAAAAGGGGTCAGCATTGGGATTAGCAAACACATTGCTTTCAAAGTGATAGATAAATGTATTGACTCAGAAGGCCGCTATATATTTCTCCAAGGGGAAATAAAAAATACAACATTTATGATCGGGAATATATATGCACCCAATAGGGACCAAATCCCTTGGCTCATTGCTACATTGAAAAAACTCTCTTGCTTCATTGATGGAACCCTTATATTAGGAGGCGACTTCAATGTGGCATTGAACCCACTTATTGAAGGTTCTAACAGTAAATCTACTATTACCTACAAGGCCTTAGCAAAATTGAAAAGATTATTACACTCTTTAAAACTCGCAGACGTGTGGTGAACCTTACATCCTTCAGTTAAAGACTATACCCATTATTCTACTCCTCATAACTCATATCAAAGACTAGATTACATTTTTATCCCCTTTGCCCATATTCAAAACTGTCTCTCTGATATCAAAACACAAGTCTTATCTGATCACTCCCTAGTAGAAGTACAATATACAATTCCGCCTTCTGTCCCACCTGCTAAATGTTTGAGGCTGAATGATGTACTATTAAAACCTCAGAAAAATGTGCACAAAATTAAAGAGCGACTGAAGGAGTTCTTTGAGATAAATGACAATGGGGAGGTCTCTGTACAGACACTCTGGGAAGCACATAAGGCACATGTAAGAGGGGAGTTCATATCCCTTTCTGCTTATGTACATAAAGAAAGAAATAAAAAAATTAGCTGACTTACAACAGAAAATTGCCTGACTGGAGTGTCTGCATAAGAGATCTTTACTAGCTTCACACCTAGCAGAATTAATATCTCTCCAAGATAAGCTTAAAGACACTTTAAATCTCCACAAAGCCTACCTTTTCGCTAAATATAAGCATTATGCTCACGGTGATAAACCAACTAGGTTTATGCTGGCACAGATAAAACGGAGAAGATAATTCAGATATAGCTAGTCTTAAAGATTCCTCAGGCTCATCGCTGTACAACACTAAAGACATTGCAAGAGAATTCTGTGCATATTACTCCCAACTATATAATTTACGCGCTGACCAACATACAGATGATTTCCAACATAGAGATAACTTGATCAGGAACTTTCTATCTTCTCTTTCCCTCCCTCAAGTTAGCAAAGTACAGTCTCAAAACCTCTATTCTCCCATTTCGCCACAAGAAATCAAAGAAGCAATTACCTCTATCCCAAAGAACAAATGTCCAGGTCCAGATGGACTGACTTCATTCTACAGGGTGGGCCATTTATATGAATACACCTAAATAAAATGGGAATGGTTGGTGATATTAGCTTCCTGTTTGTGGCACATTAGTATATGGGAGGGGGGAAACTTTTCAAGATGGGTGGTGACCATGGCGGCCATTTTGAAGTCAGGCATTTTGGAGCCAAGTTTAGTTTTTTCAATGAGAAGAGGGTCATGGGACACATCAAACTTATTGAGAATTTCACAAGAAAAACAATGGTGTGCCTGGTTTTAACGTAAATTTATTCTTTCATGAGTTATTTACAAGTTTCTGACCACTTATAAAATGTGTTCAAAGTGCTGCCCATTGTGTTGGATTGTCAATGCAACCCTCTTCTCCAACTCTTCACACACTGATAGCAACACCGCAGTAGAAATGCTAGCACAGGCTTCCAGTATCCGTAGTTTCAGGTGCTGCACATCTCGTATCTTCACAGCATAGACAATTGCCTTCAGATGACCCCAAAGATAAAAGTCTAAGGGGTCAGATCGGGAGACCTTGGGGGCCATTCAACTGCTACATGATGATGTGTTTCTCTCTTTATGCACTGAAGCTGGCACATTCCCTGAGTTTTTCCAGCAAGATGGTGCACCACCACATTATGGGTGTCAGGTCCGAGCATTCCTAGATGAACAGTTGAAAGTGGATTGGTCATCATGGGCCAGTTGAATGTCCCCCAAGGTCTCCCGATATGACCCCCTTAGACTTTTATCTTTGGGGTCATCTGAAGTCAATTTTCTATGCTGTGAAGATACGAGATGTGCAGCACCTGAAACTACGGATACTGGAAGCTTATGCTAGCATTTCTTCTGCGGTGTTGCTATCAGTGTGTGAAGAGTAGGAGAAGAGGGTTGCATTGACAATCCAACACAATGGGCAGCACCTTGAACACATTTTATAAGTGGTCAGAAACTTGTAAATAACTCACGAAAGAATAAAGTTACATTAAAACCAAGCACACCATTGTTTTTCTTGTACACAAGTTTGATGTGTCACATGACTTTTCCCATTGAAAAAAACTAAAGTTGGTTTCAAAATGGCCAACCTCAAAATGGCCTCCATGGTCACCACCCATCTTGAAAAGTTTCCCCCCTCCCATATACTAATGTGCCACAAACAGGAACCATTCCAATTTTATTTAGGTGTATCCATATAAATGGCCCACCCTGTACTACTCCACATGTATAGACATTCTACTTCCACATCTCAACAAACAGTATAATACAGCTTTATCAGGATCCCCTTTTCATAAACAGACTCTACTAGCACAAATCTCCATCATTCATAAAGATGGGAAAGATCTAATCTATGTAGTAATCAGTGGCGTTGCTAGGGTAGCAAAAGATCTGGGGCCCAAGCCCCAATGCATATAGCCCAATTCTCTAAGTTGACCCTCCTTCGCACACCTCATTGTACTGTATTTGCTATACAGCAGCACATACCTCTCACATCCAGGGCCTCCAGGTGACGTCTCCTCTGATGTAGATCTTTTCTGTCATCATCTTCTCCATTTGGTCCGGACAACTTCTTTCAGCCACGCCTCATCTCTGCAGAGTGTGACATACAGACATCTTAGCTTCCTCACTTTTGTTTCATTCCTCAACCTGGAGTCCTAAGGCTACATGAACACAACATGGACACGGACATGAGATGTACATTTTTTTAACGCCCATCACACGTCTGTTTTAAGACCAATGGTAGTCTATGTGGTTATTCACATGGAAGTTTTTTTTGACTGTCAGTGAAAAACAGACATCAAAAAATATCTTGTCCATTTTTCACTGACAGGCTTCCCCCATACAATTGAATGGGTCCATTTTTAACGTCCGTTTCTCAAAAAGGCATCAGTGAAAAAAAGTCTGTTAAAAATGTCTATTTTTAACGGACGTTTTCTTTCACTGTCTTGTGCATATAGCCTAACTGTGTTATCCTGCTGCTCACTGTGCTCCCCAATACCACCAAATACTGTCCTGAAGAAATATGAGTGCCCCCCATAGTGCTCCTCAAAGTCCCACCAATAGTAATTCCCTTCTAGAATGCCCTAATTAGTAATACTGCCCCCTACAGCACCCCCAACAGTCATAACGCTCCCCAACAGTGCCTCCATCAGTAGAAGAGCCTCCAGTATTAATAATACCCTCACAGAGCCACCAGTAGAAATAAGGCCCCCTATTGTTCCCCCAGTGGTAATAAAGCTCTCTATAGACCCCTCAATAGTAATAAGGCCCCCAATAGTGCACATAGTAGAAATAAGGCGGATCTAAAAGTCCATCCTATAGAGCTCCTAGTAGTAATAAGAAGGCCTATAATATCCCTTGAATTTAAAATGCCCCTGCAGTCCCCTCTGTAGTCCCGCCAGTATTTATATTGCCCCCTACTGTTATAATGCTCCGCCTGAAGTGCCCTCCGTATTTATATTCCTCCGTGTAGTGTCCACAGAAATTATAATTCCTCAGCCTCTCCACCATACAGTCCCATGTAAATAATACTATTTCCCTCCCTCTGCTGTCCCATGTAAATGACATCACACCATCTCTCCAGCCCCATCCAATATACAGTCCCATGTAAACAACATCCCTCCCTTCAGTACCTCCAACACACAGTCCTATGTAAAAAACATCACCATGCCCTAGCCACCTCCAACATTCAGCCCCATTTAAATAACCACTGAGGAAGGGGTATGAACCACAAAATGCGTTTGGGACAGTTTATTGGCAGTGAATTTGTTCTGGTATAAAGGAGCGATCCTGGACTGTGACAGCAACGCTTGAATGATATACAATACAATGGACAGTAAAGGGGATAAACAAAAGAGATACCCTTTCAAGAATCCAGCACCCCGCGGGCACGAGCGCACCACGTGGGACGCAGTAAAAAAGGAGCACTCTACAACCGCGCGCCACTTAGGAGCAGCTTACAGCAACAGCAGAGATCGGGACGCAGGACTGGTAATGTAACCAACCAGATTACATATATATCTGTGTGAAAACCATCAACTTGTACAACGTACACTGAATCACCAATGATATTTATATTTGAACAATTGAAAGGCACAGTGAATAGAAGGGCACAGGGAGTTAGGTCAAATAGACCTTGAGTACTTTATAATAACTCTCAGAAAACCCTTCCCTTATAACTGGAATCCATATATGAACTATTCAAAACCTTTCTTATCCTGGGCACAGAAGATCTTGTCTATTTGAATATACACAATATTTAAAGGGAACCTGTCATCTCCGAAACACCCCCTGAACTAGAGTAAGCGGTGTACAGTGTAAGTGATGCTGAATCCAAATATGTAAGTTTTATCTTCATACTCACTTCCATTCCGACGCTGTGCTCCCATAAACCGGCTGTAAAATACATTGAGAGGACTCTTCTTTGAGTCCTCTCCATTATATGAGTGAGCACTGGAGTCCTCTCAGTGCATTTTACTGCAGGTTTGTGGGAGTACAACATCAGAATGGAAGTGAGTATGAAGATAAAAATTACATAACCGGACTAGACATCACTTACACTATACACCGCTTACTGTAGTTTGGAGGGTGTTTCAGAGCTGACAGGTTCCCTTTAAAATATACAAAATATTTCTATAATGAGATATTTGAATATTTGAATGTGCACAATATTTAAATACATAAAATATTTCTATACTGAGATATTTTATACTTGACTTATTTTTTTTATTTATTTTACATTTAACAGTGGAGTAATATTATCCATTTTTACCAGCGCTGAATTTCATGTTTGATGTATGTATGTCTATTTTTGAAATTTTTGATAATTTTTTACATTTGCCTATTTTTTATATTTTATATTCTACATTTTATTTATATTACATTCTAGTTTGACTACTCCTAATAAATTAATCCATTTTTTCTCAAATAGAGTGTGCCTATTTACCTTGATTCCATTTAAATAACATCACCCACTCCAACATACAGTCCCATGTAAATAACACTCCTTCCTTCAGCCCTAATAACTACAACTCCCAGCATTGCTCTGCCTCTCACTTACCTCTATTCATGCTGCAGACCTCACCACAGCTTCTTCCCCAAGTTACCTTCACTCATGAATGCCATCCACTGCTCCACTGGTCACATGACAGTGACATCATTGAAGGTCCTTCTCAACAACAGCCTATTGCACTGGTCACATGGACTGTGATGTCATTACAGGTCTTTGAGCTTTTCCAGTGCATTAGATTCAATTGTATTGCCCTCCTGAGGATGGCAATGCAGTTATATCTAACAGGCAGGCAGGACATTCGGGGCCTGGAAGAAAACATCAGGGGCCCAGGCCCCGAATGTTTTAACGTAGCAACGCCCCTGGTAGTAATTATAGACCTATATATCGTTACTTAATGTTGACCTCAAACTGTTTGCTAAAATCCTGGCCTATAGGCTACAATATTCTCCCCTCCCTTATTTCACCAGATCACCAGGGCAGGGATAACATCTACAGAGTTTTGCAACTTGTTGCACATGCTAAATATACCAAAAGGCCTTTGATACTATTAAGCACAGATGCCGAAAAAGCATTTGATTGAGTAGATTTGCATTACTTAGGAGCATCTTTGGCAGCTTTTAGCATACCACCTGCCTTTGTTTCAGCTATTTTTTCCATGTATGAATCTCCCTCTGCTAGGGTGATGGTGAATGAGATAATGTCTCCTGTGTTCTCTATCTCCAACGGCACTAGACAGAGCTGTCCTCTATCTCCACTACTCTTTGTGCTGATGATGGAGACTCTGCTACAGAAGATAAGACAAAACCCCAATATCGGGTATAAAGGATTCACCTGTGGGGGAAGGGAACACAAAACCGCCGCCTATGCAGATGACTTACTATTGATGCTAACTGACCCTGCTGCCTCTCTGCCAATAGTAGAACGTCTATTGTCTGATTTTGGTGAAATTTCCAACTCTAAGGTTAACATGAGTAAATCCCAAGTTCTTAATATCTCCCTACCAAAGAACCAAACTTCTCAGTTATCTAACAACTCACCTTTTGAATGGTCTCAACCATCAGTCAAATTCTTAGGTATTAAAATATCCTCTGAACCTTCTCAATTGTATAAAAACAATTTCCCACCATTATTACAAACAATTTCCAAAATATTAGCATCCTGGCCTACTCCATATATATCTTGGTTTGGGAGGAAAAACATAGCTAAATGCCTCATCTGGCCCAAAGTTACCTACTTGCTCCAATCCTTACCTAAACATATCCCTAATGTATTTTTCATTACATTAAATAAGATTTTCTCTAGATACATTTGAGACTCCAAAAACCCAGAATAAAATATGCTACACTTCAGCTCCCGTGAAACTATGGAGGAATAGACTTACCTGCTCCACAAACTTTTATGCAAGCGATACATCTGAATAGGATTGTAGACTGGATTAGGAACCCCCCACATAAATTATGGGTTCAAATAGAAGAAGATATGTTACAATATCCATTGAGACACGTCATATTCTCTGGAGACTTAGCCTCTCCTTCCCCTTCAATACGCAACATCAAGCAGAGTGTGGAAACTGGGAAACATTCGTACACTTTGTGCCCCTTTCCCATCAACTCTTCTACAATTAAGAAATCTGATTCTTAGCGACGACTAGAGATGAGCGAATAATTCAAAATTTTATTTGCCAAACATTCGTCGAACTTTTCATAAGATTCGTATATTCGACGAATATGTTCGTTGAATCTGCATACAAAATATACGTTATTATGTGGCGTTTAGCGAACATTCGCACACTAATAACGAACGTTCAGTTTTAAAAGGTATGCAACTTCTTTGAACATGTACGCATGAGCGTTCAAATTGCGTACGAAAATGACGGGCTTTGCTGGAGAGGAATGGTGGGGCAGGAGGATCGCTCTGAGTCTGACCCCTGGCTACATATGGATACTGTATCAGCAGATGACAGCAGATCATCGAGCTGAGACTGAGATGAGCGTGCCATCCACTCCACTATGTCATCCACTTTCTCCTCCACTACAATTTTGTGCCTTGGTGGGTTAGCCCGGTGGAACACCGGCCAGGAATTGCGAATACTACAAGTAGAAGCTCTGGCTACAGGTCCTTTGGCACTGCTGCCCTGTGCCACCTTCTCCTTTTTTTAGAGCTCGAGGTCTGCCTGGAACTGGACCTCTTTTGCTTATGCATTCCAGACATTTTTCACTTCACTCTGTGGCCCTGCAGCTGGTCCTTTTCCCTGTAACTCTCCCTATCTCTTTTCCTGTCTCTCTCTCCCTGCCTGATTAATTACTAGTCCTGCACTTGCCCTGCAGTATCCCTGCAGTATCCCTGATGTGTAATATGGATTCCCTGAACAATTACACCCCAATTTGAAGAACACAGGTCTCAGTGTCTCAGAACTTCACACACAGTGCTTCTGCTTGTCTCAGCAGTCGCGGCAGAAGTGATGCGTCACTGGCTTACCTAGCCTGAGCCAATCAGAGCAAGCCCTACCCACTAGGTCAGGTGACCGCTTTCTTCCTGGGCTTTTGCGCACGAATAATGAACTAACAGTAAAAGTTTTCTAATTACTTGAATTTGTACCGCAACAGCGTATAGAGTAACTTATACGTATCATTAGCGTATAATTTATTGGACAAGTACGTGGCGAATGCGTAGAAAGCCTTAGGAACATTTTCGAATCTTGACGGAGTGAATGACCTAATATTCAGATTTTCGCCGCTGAAAATTTCCAAGATTCAAAACGAATTGACAAATAGATTCGCTCATCTCTAGCTATGACATCACTTATAACAATACAGTTCCCAAAGAGATAAAACTAAACAATACTATGGTTGATACTCTTATTATAACAGGCACTATTCCCTCCATTGAATCCTTATCTCAGAGTTTAAACTGCTCTTCAATATCTACCTTAATCTACAATAAATTCACAAACTCTTTTAAACAGATTTTACAAATGACAGACCTGCACAGGTCACTGACAAAGTTTGAGACTCTACTCACATAACTTAAACCTCCTAAAAAGGTGGTTTCAACTCTAAGCAAGCTTTTACTGACCCCAACTTCCAATATAACACCCTCATTCATAGAGCCATGGGAACAGAATCTCTCCAGCAAATTCTCAGCTGAAGATATTTGTACACTCTTCAGAGCCCCCAAGCAGGCCTCTAAATGTATTAGAATGCAAGAGAGTGGATATAAAATATTAACTAGATGGCACCTAACCCCAGTAATGCTGAACAAATATAACCCAAATTATGACCCGCGGTGCCGGAGGTGCAGTCAACACATTGGTTCGTATTTCCATTTCTGGTGGACCTGCCCTCTTATTGGCCCTTATTGGACATCTATTATAACCCAAATCAACCAAATTATAGGCATCAACCTCCCTCTTCTCCCAGATATATGTTTACTACACTTACTTCAAGTAAAATCTCCTATCTACAGTATGTTAAAAGATTAACTAGACATCTTTTAGCAGCTGCTAGGATATTAATACCCACACTTTGGAAGTCAAACACCTTATGCTTTCACACTAGCACACCTTGTAAGTTTTAAAATCCCTTTTATTAAAAATTTCCTACCGGGGCTGAGCTCTGCAACCTGGTCACGTGGTGCCCTACCTGCACTTCCTCCTTACTCCAAGAACACGTGCCGTTCATTGTGCACGTGATCCTGGAGCTTCAGTACCATCTACCATGAGCGTGTCAGTCAAGCAATGACCACACATTCATGGACTGCCTCCTGCTCTCCCCAAGCCAGTGACGCTTGATGTAACCCCGCTCCTACCTTGTCCCCACTCCCAATTGTGTTCAACCCCCTTTTAAGTATAGCTGGTGCAGCGGTTCTCCCTCCTTCCACCCACCCTCTCAAGTTTGCAGGTGCAGAACCACCACCTCCCCTTCAGGATAGTCTACAGCATTCCTCCCTCCCTCCACTCTCTCAAGTTTGCGGGCACGCACAGACCCCCCTTCCCGCCTCTTCAGGATGGCTGGCACAGACACACCCTCCCTCCTTCAGGAATAGAGTCCTATGGTGCACCCATGCAGCAGTTTACTACGAGTGCTCCATAGTGCTTCCAATCCATTACTCCACTGCATATCTTGAAGATTGCGGACCTATTCAAGTCAATGGGTTCACATCCATAAAATGGAGCTGGGGCTGCAATGAGTACTCGATTAAATCAAGTAATTCAACACAAAAAAATCCTTGAAGAATCCTTGAATCCTCAATGCGCGACTAAGGCTGGGCTCCCAGAGTGCACAGAGTCATAGCAACCAATGACACTGTTCACTCTGGGTGTCAGAGGGCAGGCTGGGCTTTCCCAGACCGTGGGTCTGTAATTTTATTTTTGAATCAGATCGTTTTTATTGTTTTACAGTAATGAAAGAAAAATACATTACAATTACATAAAGCATATTATGCATCAATTGTAAGATGACGGATGTACGATCATACAATTTGTACAGAATAAAACTGAAGTCACCAAATTTGTACCATGTGAATGATTATTTAAAGCAAATTCTCCCGTAATTCTCCCCCCCACACACACACACCCTTTACCCAACACCCTCACCCATTCACCGTGTGGTCGCAACAGCAACATCTGCAATGTCTCATCTATAGTGATGATCGAGCACCCCAATGTTCGGGTGCTCTGGCTGAACACTAGGTGTTGCTCGAGTGCTCGGCCGAGCACCCGAGTATAATGGAAGTCAATGGCAGAAGACCAGGCCCTCCTGCTCGGATGAGGGGAGGGTGTCTGGTCCATAGGGAAGTGTCAGAAAATGGTGGAAACACCACAGAAATGGTTGGGGAACAGCATTGGGAGGAGGTCTGGATGCATCTTGGACACCGAAGTCACTGATATTAAAGATGATGTCCGACTATTACGCCACTTTTACAGAATAACAAAAATACCCCCAAAAAACCCAAGATAACATCGATTTTACATGAAATATTGTTGGAAAACATAGATTTACTTGTACGTTAAGCGCAAGTGCTGCCAAAATTTACACGCATGAGGCACTCCCATACAACCGGTATATCATATAAAGGAGGGCCTCATTCATATTGTGGTATAATTGTGGGACTCAAAAATTACAAGGATTAGGCATTCCAATACACCCTTTATTACACATAAACGAGGGCATCATACACACCCTTGAAAAATGATCACTGATGGCCTGCTGCTGACACTCAAAAACAATAGGGGTAACATTCTGCTGCTGCGCAGACCGTCCACAAAATTTAAGGGACACATGCTGCTGCCACCGCACTGCTAAGAGTCACTGACGACTGTTTCTTTTTTCGCTATCCGCCGCGGGAGGCCGGTGCCCCCCCAGCGGCGTGTGCCGCGTCAGCCGCACGATGCACTGAAGGCTCCAGCTTTGCCTTGACTGTGGCAAAATGGAGGTATTGATGCAGTAATCCAAGAAAGCTCGGAGTTCGATCTGGAGATTGAGCTGGCAGTCTGCAGGGAGGTGAGCTAACACCTGTCGGAGCCCCTGCCTCTCGCCGCCTCCCCGATGCTCTTCGCTGAGTGTCCCGGGGGCCAGAATCGTTTACTTAAAAAATTCAGTGCTCAACGGAATCCATGCTGCTGCCGAGCTGACCGTCCAAAAAATTTAAGGGTGACCCGCAGATGCCGAGCTGACCGTAAAAAGAATGATATTCTTGATGTGAGATTCTGCTGATGAGCAGACCAAAAAAAGAATTTAAGGTAGACATGCCGCTTAGCTAAACGTCTAAAATAGGGATGAGCGAACTTTTGAAAAGTTCGGTTCGGTTCCATTCGGCGAACTTTCGTGAAGTTCGGATTCGTACAAACCGAACCTAAAACGAACCTTGCTATAATGGCTGAATAATTGCAGCTACAATAGTGGGAGTCTGATATGGTATAGTTTCGTTTAGTTGCAGTTGCTATTACAATGAAAAAAGTGGAAAAGTGCAAAAATAGTGAAACCTCAGCCAGGTCGACAACATTTGACAGCATTGAAGATGTCCGCTGGAGCAGTCCATGTCATGCCAGAGCACCAAAAACACACGGTAGATCGTGGCACCAGCCCAAGAATAGGCTGCGTTGAAGTCGATGCGGTCTCAGTGACATCACAGGTCAGAAGACAGACAGGCGTACCATTTAATTAGACCTTGTGCACCCCAGAACAGGTACACATTAGCCAAGGTGTAAGTGATTACACAGGACATAGGACACAAAGTGCAAGTTCGCAACACCGGCAGCATTGCCTTGGACCCAGTAGGGTGGAAAACAGACATTTGACAGTGGAACCAGCAGCAGTAATAGTACTGTATTGGACCCAGTATGGTTGAGAACAGACAATTGATGGAGGAGGAGGAAGCAGCACTTGATTGCACCCAGGCCAGTGTGGTTGAGAAGAGACAAGTTGAGGAGGAGGGGGAGGCAGCACTTGATTGCACCCAGGCCAGTATTGTTGAGAAGAGACAAGTTGAGGAGGCAGCTTCAGCAGCTCTTGATTGCACCCAGTATGTTTCCAAATAGACAATTGACGGTGGGGGCATTAGTAGGAGCAGTATTCTTTTGGACCCAGAAGGGCCTAGTACAGAGAACTGAAGTTGGAAGCTAAGAATATGCACGCTTGTAAAAATCAGTTTTTATACATGACAAAATGTTGATGTAGAGTTCAGCACAGGACAGTCAACGTTAAAAAAAACCCTCTAACATTACAGCTAGTCTAGTAGGATACGGATACGGTTAAATAGACAGACAACCTAACCCACAGAATCCATGAGGTGAAGAAAGGACTTTTAAAAAGGCACAGATTCAAGAAGGCTTTACGCCAGTTCCATTATCCAAAAATACGTGTCCAATTTTCATGAAATGGACACCTCACTGGCACTCGCTTTACAAATTGACGCAACTACTCTGGTGTCAAACCTGTTGAATCTGGGCCTATGGCTGTTGGCAAGACATATATATATATCTTTGTTACATCAGTTTGATGTCCTAACCGAGTGCAGCGCCCAACCCAATGGATGTATGCTTTTGTGTTTTTTTAGTGCTGTCACCAGCTGGCTTAAAGGGGTTCTCCGAGTTATATATATTGATGACCTATCCTCAGGATAGGTCATCAATATCAGATCGCTGTACCAGCGCTGCCTCCTCTTCACTGTTTACATGCTGGCCGTAACGGGGGTTGTGGTGAGTAGGTGTAATTACTAAATGCCCCATTCATTACTATGGGAAGAATCGCTTCCATAGACTTGTATGGGAACGAGCCTTCCCATAGAAATTAATGAGGCATTTAGGTGTAATTACACCTACTCACCACTGCCCCGTTATGGCCAGCATGTAAACAATGAAGAGGAGGCAGCGCTGGTACAGCGGTCGCCTCCTCTTCAAACAGCTGATCGGCAGGGGTGCCGGGTGTCGGACCCCCGCCGATCTGATATTGATGACCTATCCTGAGGATAGGTCATCAATATATATAACTCGGAGTACCCCTTTAAAGGATAAGTCCGGGCAATTTATAGGTTTCTAGGTCAAGTAAGGGCACAGAAAGTTATTAATTGCCTGGACTTATCTTTTAAAGTGGGTAGGGGAAAAACCCCTGATGGGGTATGGGAGTGACCTTCCCGCCCTCTCTTTGGTCACTCCCAAAAAACCTCACCCTATGGGTACCTTCACATGTGGCTGCGGGTCTGCTGAGTAAAATCCACAGGGCATTTTTATACCGTTCACCAAACGGCGTTCAGTACTATGGTGCCGTCTGGACATACGCAGTTCTGCGCTGAACTGGGTATTTGCGTCCAGCCCCATAGTACTGAAGGTGGCATAAAATCAGCCAACCATGCGCTGTGGATTTTAGGCAGCAGAGAACCCCAAAAAAGCATCCCATTGTAAAGGCACCCGTAAATAAGGCAAGTTAACCTGCCTTTCAGCAACTGTTTGTTGCTGTAACTAACTGTGGAGGTTTTTTATATCACAGTTGAAGGACAGCAGCCTCCGTGATATATACCCCATAGACAGCCTTATTCCACGCGTGACTGCATGAGAGGCGTGAAATCATTCGCACAGAGAAGAACCCCATCTGGATTTGCGGTGCGAGATTTTACTACTCTCATGATATCAACAAAATACCTCAAGAACAGTTAGTACCCGCTCACAAAACGGTGAGTAGTGTTCCTTGGCACGGGTGCCAGGGATAGAACCCCACGGCTATAGTTCACAAAAGGTGAAATCCCCACTTTGTGAAGCATAGTCGTGGGGATTATTTTAGGGATGGTACTGTTCTTGGGGTATGGGTTGGACGGTGCACCGGTGTGAGGCATTAAGCTGGTGTGGAGATGTTAAATGGCCAACACACCATGGGCATTAAATTTGGAGATGGGGTTCTGTTTATTCAAATGTATCCGAATTAAGTAGGACATTTTTAAAGTGATTTTGTTTAATTTGGGGTCTAAGGGGGGAACATTGCTTAATAAGTTAAATTACGGATTTTTACGTTGGGCACATATTTAGGATATTAAGGACAGTTTCTTGGACACACGGATTGCCATGCAAGACGGGTGACTGATGACTTCGTGACGGGTCAAATCGCTCATCAGAGATTGGAGGCTGTAGCGACTTCTCACGCCTCCACTAGTGGTGGTGGTAGTGGAGCGCGCTGGTTCCCCCCGAGAGGATGTTGTCGGGGAACCTGGCTGGTCTCGCTGGTAAGTTGAGACCAACTGACTGGTGAGTAGGTCCCGGTAGTACACCAGTTTTGCCTCCCTCTCTGATGGCGGAAAAAATTCAGCCATTTTGCGGCGGAAGCGAGGGTCCACCAGGGTGGCCAGCCAGTATTGGTCCCTCTGGCGGATGTCCACAATCCGGCTGTCATTCCTGAGACACTCCTGCAGGCACCTTGCCATCTGCACCAAGGACAATGAGCGCCTCTCCTCTCCACTGTCCTCGGTATAGTTCCAGGGTCTGCTAGGGTCTTCCTCCTCTTCCTCTACCTCATCCTCCATCTCCTCCTGTGATTGAGAGGCAGAGAAGCCAGGTGGCGGTGTGTGGAATGGCTGGGCGTAGACATCTTCCTCCTCCTCACCCTCCATCTGCACTTCATCCATCTCTGGGCTCAAGGCGAT
>ONZH01012184.1:0-25822 GCA_900303285.1 Rhinella marina | reverse complement strand
CTGAGTTTTTAAATATTCAGGTCACATGGTTTTCCAGCCAATCCATGTAGACGCTGTTTTCCGCGCTGGCCAGCGTGCTCAGCGTGCCTGTCATACCCCCCCTGCATGTTGATTGGTGGAAAAAGAGCGCCAGGGAAGGTGGGAGGGGAAACGAATTCTAAGTGCGCCATCGCCGTTATACTCGATTGAAATCGAGTATGCCGAATAGCGTAGTATTCGATCGAATACCGGCTCGATCGAACACTACTCGCTCATCTCTATTGACAATGAGTATAATGCACAGTAAGTCAATGTAAAACAGAAAATATTTATTATTAATGGTGCAGCAGATGAACTAGGTAAACATGCCTATATATTATATTAGACTGCTTGTTGACAATGAGCCTGATGCACACTAAGGGGCACATTAAAAGCCAATCTTAATAAAGACCCATAGCTCACAGTGGATCCACCAAAGTTAGGAAGAGGAACAGGTCTCTCCATAATTTTGGTGCATCCAGTGCCAGTTCTAAATGTTAGACAGATTCTGAGCTTTTTCTACTCCTAAAACAGGCGTGGAAAATGGTAAATGAGACAGGCCTACCGGTCCATCCCATTCCACGCCTCCACCCACTTTTTTAGACCTGGTGTGAGCGGAGAAAAGTCGCAGATAGTGGCACAACTAACCGTTACACCACCATCTGCACCTGAAATATGCCTAATTTAAGCATATTTCAGATTAGTAAATGACTCCCTAAGTCTTTGCATAACGTAATAGATTCATTATTAAAGGCGCAATAGGTGAACTAGGTAAATGCACCTATAAATTAGACCAACTGTTGACAATGAGTCTGATGCACACTAAGCCTATGTATAACAGAACAGATTAATTATGCGAGGCGCAGCTGATGAACTTGAAAAACACTCTTATACATTAGACAGCCTGTTGACCATGAGTCTGATGCACAGTAAGGTTATGTAAAATAGAACAGATTAAATATAAATGGCACAGCAGATGAACTAGGTAAACGTGTCTATATATTAGACAGCCTTTCGAAATTAAGTCTGATGCATAGTCATTCTATATATAGCAGAACAGATTAAGAATGAATGGCTCAGCAGTTGAACAAGATGCACAGGGCTATTACACTGAGCCTGCACTATCCCTGCACTGTTCCTGCTGTCTCCCTATCCTCTCCCTACAGTGTGTAAAAACTCTCTCATAGAGATGAGCGAGCACTAAAATGCTCGGGTGCTCGTTATTCGAGTCAAACTTTTCCCGATGCTCAGGTGCTCGTTTCGAATAACGAACCCCATTGAAGTCAATGGGAGACTCGAGCATTTTTGCGGGGGACCAAAGCTCTGCCTAGGGAAGGCTGGGTGAAAACCTGGAAACCTCAGAATATGATGGAAACACCACGGAAAAGGACAGGAAACAGCAGGGGCAGCATGCATGGATGCCTCTGAGGCTGCCTAATCCCACCATTACCCCAAATTCTCCTAGTGGGGCATGTGTGGTATCGATTCTTCTCAGTTTAAAATCGTATATGACCCCAACTTAAAAATTTAGCATCAACCGGTACAGTTGTAAATTATGAGATTGCTCAAGTGAGGCATGTGTTCTATGTATACTACTCAGTTTAATACCGTATATGGCAGCTATCCAGAAAAACAGTTTGGAGAGAGAGAAAGAGAGGAAAAAGACGTAAATTGTTTGGAGCGAGGGCATGTAGGTGGACCTCCGGAAAAATTGTTTAGAGAGAGGGCCTGTAGGTGGACCTCTGGAAAAATTGTTTGGAGAGAGGACCTGTAGGTGGACCTCTGGAAAAATTGTTTGGAGAGAGGGCCTGTAGGTGGACCTCTGGAAAAATTGTTTGGAGAGAGGGCCTGTAGGTGGACTCTGGAAAAATTGTTTGGAGAGAGGGCCTGTAGGTGGACCTCTGGAAAAATTGTTTGGAGAGAGGGCCTGTAGGTGGACCTCTGGAAAAATTGTTTGGAGAGAGGGCCTGTAGGTGGACCTCTGGAAAAATTGTTTGGAGAGAGGGCCTGTAGGTGGACCTCCGGAAAAATTGTTTGGAGAGAGGGCCTGTAGGTGGACCTCCGGAAAAATTGTTTGGAGAGAGGGCCGGTAGGTGGACCTCTGGAAAAATTGTTTGGAGAGAGGGCCTGTAGGTGGACGTCCAGAAAAATTATTTAGAGAGAGGGCCTGTAGGTTGACCTCCGGAAAAATAGTTTGAAGAGAGGGCCTATAGGGGGCCCTTCTGAAAAATTGTGGTAAAAGAGTGCCAGTTGGACCTCTAAAAAATAGTGTTTTTTTGGTCACGTTAGGCAAAGACGACAAGGAGGAGGAGGAGGAGTAGGAGGAGTAGAGAAGAGGAATCGGATACATAAGTAATGTAAATCTTTAGCTGCTTTCCCCCGGAGGAGATTTGAATTCCGGTGAAATCCAGGCTTTGTTCATTTTAATAAGCGTCAGCCTGTCAGCGCTATCAGTTGACAGGCGTGTACGCTTATCAGTGATGACGCCACCAGCTGCACTGAATACCCGCTCTGACAGCACGCTAGAGGCAGGGAAGGCCAGCACCTCCAAGGCGTACAGCGCCAGTTCAGGCCACGTGTCCAGCTTTGAAACCCAGTAGTTGTATAGAGCAGAGTGATCGCTACGGACGTTGGTATGGTCAGCTAGGTACTCCCTCACCATCTTTCTGTACAGCTCCCCCCTACTCTGCCTAGACTGGGGACAGGTGACAGTGTCTTGCTGGGGTGACATAAAACTGGCAAAGGCCTTGGAGAGCGTTCCCCTGCCAGTGCTGGACAAGCTGCCTGCTCGCCTCCTCTCCCCGCTACTTGGCCCACAGAACCATGCCCTCTGCCGCTAGCGGCGTTAGATGGGAAGGATTGTTTCAGCTTGTGCACCAGGGCCTGTTAATATCTATTCACTCTCAGACTCCTTTCCTCTGCAGGGATGAGAGTGGAAAGGTTCTGCTTGTACCGTGGGTACAGGAGAGTGAACACCCAGTAATCGGTGTTTGAAATAATGCTTCTAACGCGAGGGTCACGGGATAGGCAGCCTAACATGAAGTCTGCCATGTGCGCCAGAGTCCCAACACGCAAGAATTCCCTCTCCTCACTGGCCTGACTCTCCATTTCCTCCTCCCCCTCCTCCTCCTCTTCAGCCCATACACGCTCAAGAGTTAAGGACTGAGCACTGGTACCCTCTTCTGTCTCGCCGACATTCTCCTCCTCTTCTTCCTCATCCTCATCCCCCTCCTCCGATACGCGCTGAGAAACAGACCGGAGGGTGCTCTGGCTATCAAGCGACGTATCTTCCTCCACCGTCTCTTGTGACAAGCGCAAAGCATCCGACTTTATGCTGAGTAGTGAGTTTTTCAACAGGCAAAGCAGCGGGATGGTGAGGCTGATAATGTCGGCATCGCCGCTGACCATCTGTGTTGACTCCTCAAAGTTGCTCAACACCTGGCAGATATCAGACATCCACGTCCACTCCTCATTGTAGACTTGAGGAATCTGACTGACCTGACTACCAGTTCTGGTTGAAGTTGACATCTGGCAGTCTACAATCACTCTGCGATGCTGGTAAACTCTGGATAACATGTTTAATGTCGAATTCCATCTCGTGGGCACGTCGCATAACAGTCGGTGAGAGGGCAGTTGTAGGCGGCGCTGCGCTGCCCTGAGAATGGCAGCATCTGTGGTGAACTTGCGAAAATGCGCACAGATGCAGCGCACCTTGGTGAGCAAATCAGACAGATTGGGGTATGTCTTGAGGAACCGCTGAACTATTAGATTGAACACGTGGGCCAGGCATGGCACATGTGTCAGTCTGCCGAGTTGCAGAGCCGCCACCAGGTTACGCCCGTTGTCACACACAACCATGCCTGGCTTGAGGTTCAGCGGTGCCAGCCACACATCGGTCTGCGCCGTGATGCCCTGTAACAGCTCTTGGGCGGTGTGCCTTTTGTCACCTAAGCTCAGCAGTTTGAGCACCGCCTGCTGGCGCTTACCCACGGCACTGCTGCTGCGCCTAGAGCTACCGACTGAAGGCGCCGTGCCCACGGATGGTAATTCGGAGGAGGTGGAGGAGGAGGAGGGGTCGGAGGAGGAGGCATAGAACGTCTGAGAGACCTTGACCGAGGAAAGTACCGCAATCTTCGGTGTGGGCAGTACATGAGCGGCCCCAGGGTCAGTCTCGGTCCCAGCCTCCACCAAGTTAACCCAATGTGCCGTCAGTGAGATATAGTGTCCCTGCCCGGCAGCACTTGTCCATGTGTCCATGGTTAGGTGGACCTTCTAAGAAACAGCGTTGGTTAGGGTACGGATGATGTTCTCTGACACGTGCTGGTGTAGGGCTGAGACGGCACATCGGGAAAAATAGTGGCGGCTGGGGACCGAATACCGAGGGGCAGCCACCGCCATGAGATCGCGAAACGCCTCGGTCTCTACCAGCCTATAGGGCAGCATCTCCAGCCTCAGCAATTTGGAGATATGGACGTTGAGGGCTTGGGCATGTGGGTGGGTGGAACTGTATTTCCTCTTGCGCTCCAGCGTCTGCTGTAAAGACAGCTGAACGCTGCGCTGGGACACATTGGTGGACACTGTGGAGGATCATGGAGGCGAAGGTGTGGTTTTCCGGCGGGAGGCGCTCGTGCCGGGGTCCTGGGCAGGGGGTTGACTAGCAGAGGCAGCGAGTGACACAGGGGAAGGAGCAGTGGTGTGACCCGCAGGAGGTGGTGAACGGCCTTGGTTCCATTGAGTGGGGTGTTTAGCACTCATATGCCTGAGCATGCTGGTGGTGGTTAGGCTAGTAGTGGTGGCACCCCTGCTGATCCTGGTGTGGCACAGGTTGCACACCACAGTCCGTCGGTCATCCTCACTTTCTTTAAAGAACCTCCAGACTTGCGAACATCTAGGCCTCGCCACGGGAGCTTCACTACGTGAAACAGTTGCTGCTGATGCACCAGCTCTGGCCCTGCTTCTCCCTCTGGCCACACCACTTACTCTTTCTAGCTGTTCTGGTGCAGCACTCGCCTCCGCCTCAGAAGCACTGTCTTCACTCGGCTTATCAACCCAGCTTGGGTCAGTCACCTCGTCATCCTCCGATTTCTCAGTCTGCTCCCCCCTCGGACTTCCTGCCCTGACAACAACTTCACCACTGTCTGACAACCGTGTCTCCTCATCGTCCGACATCTCTTTACAAACTTCTTCCACTAAGTCATCATTGTCATCATCATCATCATCACCCACAGACTGCGACAGTTGGAAAACTTGGGCATCGGGAACGAGGTCAGCAGCAACCTGATCAGCAGCAACCTGAGAAGTGGTTTGTGACTCTGGGAAGGGTCCAGAAAACAATTCCTGAGAGTATGCCGGATCGCATTCCAAATTTTCCTGGGAGGGGGCAGACTGGGGGGAAGGAGGTTGAGGTGGAGGAGCCAGAGGAGTGCTCCCTTGGGTAACGTGGGTGGACTACGTGGAAGACTGACTGGTGGACAAATTACTTGAAGCATTGTCCGCAATCTACGACATCAGCTTTTCGCACTGTTGTGGTTTCAACAGTCCTCTACCATGTGTCCCTGTAAGTTGAGACATGAAGCTAGGGAGTGTAGCTCTGTGGCATTCCCCTGCTTCCTCATCAGCAGGTGCTGTCTCACCCTGCCCAGAACCACGGCCTCTGCCCCCTGCAGTAATTGAATGCCCACGCCCTCGTCCTCGACCCTTAGCCCTGGGGTTCAACATTTTCTTTATATAAGTGTATTATATAAACAAAATAAAATAAATGGGCCTGCTGTACTGAAACCCACAAACTTGTTCAGTCTGAACAAGTGAATATATAGGTGGATAAGTTAGATCAAAATTACTTATGTTATTACGTACCGTGCAGTATGGAGCAATTACACGGAAACTAATAAATTAGGCAGACTTGGTCTGCTTAGTTGCAGCCCAGACAAATGTCGCACAGAGATTTTTTAAATCTAGCTGTATCAGTGAGAGCAAAAGACCTTTTTTAATTAAGCGACGTACAGAATGTGTCACCTGGACAGAAAATACGGATTGTGTTGAGTGGACAGCTGAACTGTGACACACAGAATGGTTCCACACAGCTGTGTGAAATGGATTTGTATCACTGAGCTAAAACATCAAAAAAACTATTTTTTTATATCTTTTTTTTTATATCTTTTTTTTTAGTTTTTTTTTTTTTTTTAACGTGACGTGCAGAAACTATCAGAGAGCTAACTCAGCCCGGGCTGACGGTGGCTATTTTGACTGCAACCCAGACAAATGTTGCACAGAGATTTTTGTGATCTAGCTGTATACGTAAGAGCAAAAGACTTGGTTTAATTAAGTGACGTACAGAATGTGTCAACTGGACAGAAAATACGGATTGAAGTGAGTGGACAGCTGAACTGTGACACACAGAATGGTTCCACGCAGCTGTTTGAAATGGATTTGTATCACTGAGCTAAAACAACAAAAAAACTATTTTTTTTATATATATATTTTTTTTTTATATTTTTTTTTTTAGTTTTTTTTTTTTTTAACGTGACGTGCAGAAACTATAAGAGACCTTACTCAGCCCCTGCTGACGGTGGCTATTTTTACTGCAACCCAGACAAATGTCGCACAGAAATTTTTGTGATCTAGTTGTATACGTGAGAGCAAAAGACCTGGTTTAATTAAGTGACGTACAGAATGTGTCAACTAGACAGAAAATACGGATTGAAGTGAGTGGACAGCTGAACTGTGACACACAGAATGGTTCCACGCAGCTGTGTGAAATGGATTTGTATCACTGAGATAAAACAACAAAAAAACTATTTTTTTATATATATATTTTTTTTTATATTTTTTTTTTAGTTTTTTTTTTTTTTTAACGTGACGTGCAGAAACTATCAGAGACCTAACTCAGCCCCTGCTGACAGTGGCTATTTTGACTACAACCTAGACAAATGTCGCACAGAGATTTTTGTGATCTAGCTGTATACGTGAGAGCAAAAGACCTGGTTTAATTAAGTGACGTACAGAATGTGTCAACTTGACAGAAAATACGGATTGTAGTGAGTAGACAGCTGAACTGTGACACACAGAATGGTTCCACGCAGCTGTGTGAAATGGATTTGTATCACTGAGCTAAAACAACAAAAAAAAATATTTTTTTATATATATATATATATATATATATATATATATATATATATATATTTTTTTTTAATATATATATATATATATATATTTTTTTTTTTTTAACGTGACGTGCAGAAACTATCAGAGAGCTAACTTAGCCCCTGCTGACAGTGGCTATTTTGACTGCAACCCAGACAAATGTCGCACAGAGATTTTTGTGATCTAGCTGTATACGTGAGAGCAAAAGACCTGGTTTAATTAAGTGACGTACAGAATGTGTCAACTGGACAGAAAATACAGATTGTAGTGAGTGGACAGCTGAACTGTGACACACAGAATGGTTCCACACTGCTGTATGAAATGGATTTATATCACTGAGATAGAACAATAAAAATAAAATGGGTTATATATGGCGATAGCTGCACTACTAGTGCCAGCCAGCCAGCCAAGCCAGGAGACAAAAAAAAAATTCTTGTAGCCCTTAGAAGGGCTGTTGGGTTCTTGTGAGATCACTCCTGCCTAACAAAGAATTAAATGCAGGCCCTAACACTCTCCCTGAAACGCAGCAGCTCTATCCCTAACGACATCCAGACAGCATCTGAGCCGAGCACCGCGGGCAGTCACTTGTATATTCCAGGGTCACCTGATCAGGCCAGCCAACCCCTGCTATCGACATGTAAGGGCCCCAGGTGATGCTGGGTGTACCGCAGAGTCTCCTGGCTTGTGATTGGCTGAGTTTATAGGCGCCAAAAATGCACAATGGGGAAGTTGCCATTTCCTCGAGCATGGCGAGATACTCGTCCGAGCAGCGAGCACTTACGAGTACCATAATACTCGAACGAGCACCAAGCTCGGACGAGTATGCTCGCTCATCTCTACTCTCCCATCCAAATGGGTAAAAAATAGCAGCAAAGGTTCCTTAAAAAACCCTCTTTCAAGGTGCTCCCCAATAACCTGAAAAGGGGGGGGAAAGGGATGAGGCGCACGTATGCGCAACTTGTTTAAAACTTTTTTTTTTTTTGATTGGGGAGTCCTGACAATCCATGTCCATCTGGGTGAGGACAAACGCAGGGCAACAAAAATAAAAACAAACGCCAACTAGTGCTTGCCTTTCAGGTTAAGTCCACGTTGTGGCTCCCATAAAAGCTGCAGGATCCGATTCCTTCACTGCTGCTGGAGCTAAAAGACATGAGAGGGCACTCCTGCCTCATGAAAGCGACACTGGCTGCGGCAGCAGACCCCCACCGACCTCTCAGGGATGGTCTTGGTAGTGACCGGGCGGTCACATTGGCAAGGGCCGTGGCAACTTGGGCCTTGCCCATTACCTTGTAGTGGCCAGATCCTCCCGCCGGCATACAAGGTGACAGAATCTCCAGCTGTAAGGGCTCTGATAACGGTCTTCCGCGAGAGGCGGACTGTGCGGCCTGCACCTGCCATGGCAGTTGGTATTGTACCACCGATGGCTGGAACACAAAACTGTTGGTGGTCATCTGTCCCACATGAAGGATCGGCGGCGGTGCCAAATATGGTATGAGGGGTTCCAGCTGAGCTTGTGATTTCTCCTCAGATTGCAGAGTCCCATCATTGGTCTCATGGGAACACCGAGCCTATTCTGTGGCCTGGGCCTCCTCACTCCAGTCTTCTGGGGGTGCTGCAGGAGTAGCTGGTCACTTAAGGAGTTTCACCCCAGTAGCAAAGGGGCCTTGGAGGCTCTTCATGGGGGTATACTCCACGTAATCCCCTGCGTAGAGATTGTGGTGGACGGGCGGAAGATATGGCTGCTTTACAGAAGGTGACAGCCTCGGGGACCATTGAATTTTGCCGAAGGGAGTAGTCCTTCCGCGGCGGAGCAGGCACCTCAGCCAACTTCTTAGGCTGCCGGACATATTGAGAGACGTAGAAATCCTCCGGTTCCTTCTCCTCATAGGGATCGGTGCCCCACACCATGCCTCCCCAGTCAGGGCCTCGCTGTGTCGTCATCTTAATTGCCTGAGTTGCCTCGTCTTCCTCGCGCACTGGAGAAGCGGGCGGAGCTACCGGGGAGGAGTCTGCATCGCTAATGAATTGAATTCATACGCAACAGCGTATAGGGTAACTTATACGTAGCAATAGCGTATAATTTATAGGACAAACTACGTAGTGAATGCGTACCAAACTGAAGTGAATCACCTAATATTCGGATTTGCTTCGCAGCTAAGAATTCCCAAGATTCAATACGAATCAACGAATCGACGAATCGATTCGCTCATCTCTAGTCCCCAACAACTACAGGGTAGACAGTAAGATGTGTTAACTGTTCTGTTTCCACCATCATCCACTACTACTTGAGCGTCAGCATCTGTGCTATGATAAATATGGGGGGGATTAGATCATTCATGTCGCAGTTGTCCCTACTGAAAAATTCTGTGGTCTCTTTGAATGGCTTCAGCACCTGACAAGCATCTCAAACAAGGTGCCACTGCCTCACCCCAAAACAACACATGCTCCATGATAAAATGGTCTGATGCATGACAAAATGATTCACAGGTTTCTGCTGCTTATACAGAAGCTCTAGCATGTGTAATGTTGAATTTCAGCGATCTGGAATGTTGCTGATCAAGCAGTTGTGATGGAAGACTGTTCTGTCTCTGCATGTCCAGGACAACATTCCACGCAACATAAAAATTGCTTAAATGTGTGTACAGTCTCCTGGACATTGTTAGCTCCAATTGCAAGCCAGTGTAAGTTTTTTAAAAAGTGTTTAAAAAATTAAAAAGGACCATCTGTTATTTCCCATAAGTTCAGGTCAGCCACTATGTTGCAGCCATTGTTAATGACCACTTTTCCCAGTTGGAGTAAGCGGGGTGACAGCCTGCAAAATGTTTGCTGCTTGATGTACATTAGCAACTGTTCGCCTCTGTGGCTACTCTCACCCAGGCCGATCAGTTCCAATCCTGCAGGGTAACACTTGAATTGACACATGTGACAGGAAGGAGGGGAAGTAGGAGTCTTTAACTGTCAGGAGATGCCCTGTAAAATACCTCAGCCTACTCTTTCTGGTGTTTTCACTCAGAGATATAAAATGCTACCCTTTGGATGGTAAACCAAGGATTGTACACTTGTATTGCTATTTTCCCAACAGAAAAAAAAAACATTTAAACTTTCTCGAGATTTCCTGTAATATAGTTTTCCCTACTATTTCTAGAGTCAAAAAACTATACGTTCTGGATTGTAAAACAGGCATTGTACACGTGTATTGCTATTTTCACAAACCACACCAACACTTAAACTGTCTAGAGATTTCCTGTACAATAGACAACAGTTTAGCCTATTATTTCTGGTGATTTACACAGAGATTTAAAATGCTACCCTCAGGATTGTAAAACACGCATTGTACATTTGTATTGCTATTTTTGCAAACCACACAAACACTTGAACTGTCTAGAGATTTTCTGAACAATAGTTTGGTTTACTATTTCTGGTGTTTTCACACAGAGCTTTAAAACATTACCCCCTGGATTGGAAAACACTATTGCTATTTTCACAAACCACACCAAAACACACACATAAAGTACAGTCATGGCCAAAAGTTTTGAGAATGATACAAATATTAATTTTTACAAAGTCTACTGCTTCAGTTTTTATAATGGCAATTTGCATATACTCCAGAATGTTATAAAGAGTGATCAGCTTAACAGCAATTACTTGCAAAGTCAATATTTGCCTAGAAAATGAACTTTATCCCCCAAAACACATTTCAATATCATTGCAGCCCTGCCTTAAAAGGACCAGCTAACATCGTTTCAGTGATTGCTCCATTAACACAGGTGTGGGTGTTGATGAGGACAGGGCTGGAGATCAATCTGTCATGATTAAGTAAGAATGACACCACTGGACACTTTAAAAGGAGGCTGGTGCTTAGCATCATTGTTTATCTTCTGTTAACAATGGTTATCTCTAAAGAAACACGTGCAGTCATCATTGCACTGCACAAAAATGGCCTAACAGGGAAGAGTATCGCAGCTAGAAAGATTGCACCTCAGTCAACAATCTATCGCATCATCAAGAACTTCAAGGAGAGAGGTTCCATTGTTGCCAAAAAGGCTCCAGGGCGCCCAAGAAAGACCAGCAAGCGCCAGGACTGTCTCTTAAAAGTGTTTCAGCTGCGGGATCGGGCTACCAGCAGTGCAGAGCTTGCTCAGGAATGGCAGCAGACAGGTGTGAGTGCATCTGCACGCACTGTGAGGCGGAGACTCTTGGAGCAAGGCCTGGTCTCAAGGAGGGCAGCAAAGAAGCCACTTCTCTCCAGAAAAAATATCAGGGACAGACTGATATTCTGCAAAAGGTACAGGGAGTGGACTGCTGAGGACTGGGGTAAAGTCATTTTCTCTGATGAATCCCCTTTTCGATTGTTTGGGACATCTGGAAAACAGCTTATTCAGAGAAGACGAGGTGAGCGCTACCACCAGTCTTGTCTCATGCCAACTGTAAAGCATCCTGAAACCATTCATGTGTGGGGTTGCTTCTCAGCCAAGGGAATCGGCTCTCTCACAGTCTTGCCTAAAAACACAGCCATGAATAAAGAATGGTACCAGAATGTCCTCCGAGAGCAACTTCTCCCAACCGTCCAAGAGCAGTTTGGCGATCAACAATGCCTTTTCCAGCATGATGGAGTACCTTGCCATAAAGCAAAGGTGATAACTAAATGGCTCAGGGAACAAAACATTAGAGATTTTGGGTCCATGGCCTGGAAACTCCCCAGATCTTAATCCCATTGAGAACTTGTGGTCAATCATCAAGAGACGGGTGGACAAACAAAAACCTACAAATTCTGACAAAATGCAAGCATTGATTGTGCAAGAATGGACTGCTATCAGTCAGGATTTGGTCGAGAAGTTGATTGAGAGCATGCCAGGGAGAATTGCAGAGGTCCTGAAGAAGAAGGGTCAACACTGCAAATATTGACTTGCTGCATTAACTCATTCTAACTGTGAATATAAGCTTTTGTTACTCATAATATGATTGCAATTATATTTCTGTATGTGATAAAAAACATCTGACAAACACACATAAAAACCAGTGGGCAGCAGATCATGTGAAAATATAATATTTGTGTCATTCTCAAAACTTTGAGACCTTTGACTTTGGCCATGACTGTAGTGTTCTAAAAAAAACTGCAGAAAGACATCTTATGATACATGGATGGAATAACCTGTTTACCTACTTTATGCCTCTAAATCTGCCAGCATAAACCTGGAGATAGACTCCCTTTAATAGAGCAATTGAATATTCATATTCTACTCATTAAATGGTTAAAACTCCCTGAATACTGTTCAGTCATTATTGTTTAGCTTCCCTTTTCAGTGACTATTAAATCAAGCGAATATAAGAATGTGTTCACATCACAGGTAATAACGTAAAAGTTGAATTTGGAAAGCTTTTCTTTATCACTGCATCTGAATTATTCATTTAAATTTATTGCATACTAGCCAGGATGAAAGTGAAAAGTGACCATAAGCAGAAAAAAAGTTGCTATGCTCTCATTCTCGAGGGTGGAAATAAGATAAATGGCGAGTTAGAAAGCAAGATCATTTTCCATTCCAGGCCAATTCATTCATCAGATAATAGAAGGCTCCTTTCAGATTTTGTCGTTAAATTAAATGCCTCAGTGTTACAGTAGAGGATATATTATTATGGGATATGAATTATTCACAGAAACTTCTATCATAGGTAGGACAAGCAGGCACAATAAGGAGCATGGGAATTAATTCAGTATTAGATTAGTGTTCTACTGTGTGCAGGATGTTCAGATTAGAACGCTTCAGGTATCTGAGGTTACCCAGTTGATTATGTATTAATCTTTAAACTTGAAAAAATGTTTTGAAACTATTCTATTGTGTACGTATATTAATACTACCAAAAAAGTAAGCAAAAATTTTATATAAAGCTTTTTCTATTCCATGTATCAAACAGGTCTATGCATTTAGAAAGATCTATAGGTTAGCCGTTACAAATGGTAAAGGCAGTGTGACTTCTGAAATTTATTCAAGGACTTGATTCTTTTAAATATAATAATTGTGAATATACCAAGTTTAAAGGGGACCTACCATGCTCAAGTCAACATGGCGTGTAAGTCGAAAGTATTCTGTTATGGATCAGGAGAAGCTGAGCACTTTGATATATAGTTTTGTGGGAAAAGATTTAGTAAAACTTGTAATATTTACATTTAACTTTGAAGTCAAGAAGGTGGTAGTGTTATTGACGGGGTTCCCTCAGTGCATACAGAGATAACTGACAATCACTGAGCAGGCCTCCTTGACTTTAAAGCCCAAAATGAGCAGAAATTTAAATAAATGAAATACATGTTCTACTGAATATTTTCACACCTATATGCCAATCTGCTCAGCTCCTCCTGTTCTATAACATGCTGCCTGTCAACTGCATTTTCATGGTGATAGGTTCCCTTTAAATCCCATGAAATCCCACTCAGAATCATCATTGATCAGCCAGGAAAGAGAACATCTACAAAAATATATCCCTTCTACACACCACTTTCAATTGGATCTATGTAATGCTTAATTTTTTCCTGAGGTGGCACTTGCCATTGAATTTAACACTCGCCACTACAGATCATGTCTGTTTGCTGAGGTTCTCATCATTTCTATCAGCAGAAAGTCCCTTTAACTTGGTGATCAGTATATACTGCCAAGTCGGAATCAATAAATGCATGAATTAGAGATGAGTGAACAAGTTCATAACAAACCAGGTTTGTTACAAACTTTCCAAAATTTCGTCCAGCATCCGAACCTGATTATTTTCTGACTCCAGCGCCATTCACTACACATGTCGACTGAAAAAAGCACTAGGGAAGAAGAAAGATGCTCACATGACCCTAAGATGAAGCTGGCGTACAGTTAGACCAGCGCTGGATGCGCCAAAGTTATATTTACTTCAACATGTAGTATTCCACTGTCACATTTCATTCTAGTTTTGCAAACTAGCATGCATGCAACAAATAGTGCTAAATTCTGACATAAGTGGTTAATTTACTGTATTTGGGGAATGTGGGACTTTTATTAAGACTGGTGTTCTTTCCTTTGCCAGTCTTGGCCCTCTGTGCATAGATTCCTCTTAATTATTTCAGCTCATTTCTGTCAGTCTGTGCGCCAGACACTAAATTTTGTGGCAGCTATATTTACTTACTTTTGCAGTTGAGAATATTTCTATCTATATATTACATACATGTTACATTACTTGTTTATGCTCTTATGATTTCTACTTTGTTAGTGCCATTGTGAAGAATCCACTTGTAATGCAACACTTTGTTTTAGCTCACTTATACAATAGTCGGAATTACTCTATTACCTGTATACAAGTGGTTCTGGGTGACAGTGAAGTACTGTACATGTGTTATCATCAACGTGTGTTACCATATTGCCCATACTACACCAGCCCTGACCTCAGACTATTTACTGTGCTATTGTACAAACTACGCCAACCCTGACCTCAGCCTGTCCCTGTCTATGGTTTTGCCTGATCGCTTGTCTTTCTGCACTGGTATCTCTGACTTCAATGGGTCAACCGAAAAGAGACTGCTCCAGGTGGAAGTGGCCTGGTGGCTCCCCTGCAGCAAAGTTCAGATCCCTGCATTTGGGTGAAAGGTTGAATACCAGGGGACTGCCAGGATAATGCCCTTAGAATTAGTCCAAAGTCTAATCTGTTGGTTGATTCAGTGGTTTCACGGCCATAGCAAAATGTTCATGCTGTTTGCTCCATAGTTGGGTATAGTGTGAGCTCTGTATATTTGAATCCCGAATCTGTCACAGTTGTAATTTTGTACAAAATATATTTGCCAAGAATCTCTAATTTACTAAACAAGCATAGCGTTAGCTTCAGAATACCTCATATCACTATGGCATTTTGTGCTTTATCTGGTTGGCAGTGTGCCATTACATTGTATGTATTTTCCTTTCCTTGTGCATTTAGCCATAGCAACGTGCACCTGCACACTGGGATGTGCTGACTGAAATTCCCCTTTTTTTCTTTGTAAGTTTGTACTGGAGGTGTGGCTACTCCATTTGGTCATGCACTCCTGACTACCCTCGTCTGCCCCATAGGTGGATTTTAATTAGTGTAACTATAAAGCCGAGTGGACTCGGCATGCATGTTGGTACCTGCATCCCTGTATTAGTGGAGGCCTTTGAAGCACCAGAAATGGCAAAAGGCAGAGGGAATCCAGCATGCATGTGGAACCAACACCCCCTGATTATACGGAAGCCAAGGTTGGCACATAACAGGTAGGAAATAGTGTTAGGTTCCTGTCCTACAGAGATCACCTTGACAATTTGGGGGACGGGCCCAGATAATTTTGTACAAAATATATTTGCCAAGAATCTCTAATTTACTAAACAAGCATAACATTAGCTTCAGAATACCTCATATCACTATGGCATTTTGTGCTTTATCTGGTTGGCAGTGTGCCGTTGCATTGTATGTATTTTCCTTTATGTTTGTAGCCTGGTCATGTTGGTTCTCAGGAGGGAGGACATCTTTGTCCATGTGTGCAGCTCTGACTAGGAACGCAATGTGTTCTGGTTGGGTTCCTGTTCATGTGCCTTGGTTCCAGTCTAGTCTTGTTTTATCTGGACCGCTGGTGCTTGCAGCAGCATCTGTCTCTGCAGGTGAGTGGCCAGGTGCACTGGGACCTTCCTGGACGTGCAACCTGATGAGTCATTGGCTAAGTTCATCCCCACCACTAAGGGCTCTATGAAGAACAGGGCTCACTTAGTTTCTGCCCTCTAGGTTTGGCCCCAAGTCAAACCAGTGCACTTGGTCCGGAACGTGAAAGAATCCTTAATATCCCTTGTATTCTAGTTTAGAACTGTGTCATATTCTTGTGGCTTTATGCGTGTAGTCCTGTCTTTTTAGGCCAACTTATTGCTGCTATCATTGAAGATTGTTGTTTTCCTGTGGATTTTGTTAATTGTCTGTTTGTAGAGTTTAGTTTTTCGATTTGTCTCTGGGTCCCAGTTATTTCATATTGTATTGCTGGAATACTATATCATATTAGAGTTAGTTTCTGTCAGTGTCATTTATTTTGGTTAATTGTCCTTCATATCCTGTCTATTCGTATTCAATCAGAACTTTCCATCTAGCACTTCATTGCTGACCCCCTATTTTTTTTCCATTTGTGCTTTAATCTGTTTGTCATCATCATATGATTCCAGTCATCTGTGATTTTACCTCTTTATATTTCTCACCTGCCAGTGATACTTTCTTCATAATATTGTTCTTCCAACTGTCCAGTTGTTATACAATTGGACCCTATTATAGGTCATTAGGTATCTAAGAACTGGGAGACACAATTTGGACTCAGGAATATCAAGCAATACATATGAAGCCCAGTTCTGCAGTCTTGTGTCCTTGAAGTCTTGTGTTTACTTCTACAGGGATCCCTCAAGATGCAATGGCCTCAGGATACAATATTTTCAACATACAATGGTCTTATCTGACCCATCACAACTTAAAAATAGACTCAACATACAATGCCTCAGATCCAATCAAGGCCACTTCTCTTGTAAAATAGCTGTATTAGGCTACTTTCACACTAGCGTTAGTACGGATCCAGCGGGTGAAGGGACCCGCCAGATCCGTACTGAATAATACAACCTTGTGGATCTGTAATTCCGGATCCGGTTGTATTATCTTTAGCATATTTTAAACGGATCCGGAATAACCTCTATTGAAAGTCAATGGAGGACGGATCCGTTTACAAGTGTGTTCAAGTGTGTCCTTTGACTTGCATTGGGGGTCATTCCGGATCCGTTTAGGTGCGGATATCTAGTACGGAGAGCAAACCACAGCATGTTGCGGTTTGCTCTCCGGTCTGAAGACGGAACGGAATGCTTTCAGGAGCATTCAGTTGTCTTCAGTTCAGTTTTGCCCCCATTGAAAATGAATGGGGACAAAACTGAAGAGTTTTATTCTGGTATTGAGCCCCTATGACGGAGCTCAATACCGGAATTCCATAACGCTAGTGTGAAAGTAGCCTTAGTTGTTAGTTAGCAGCTATTCCTGATTGTTATATGTAAGGACTTGTTTTATCTTTTGTCTTAGTTATCTACTTATTGTTCTTAAATCTTTATTTTCTCTTATCTTGGATGACATTTTGGGCTTTGGAACCGATTACTCAACTTACAATGGTCATCCTAGTACCAATTAATATTGTAACCTGAGGGACCACTGTATATATATGTTTCCTGGCAGTGATACAGTATGTGCTTCGTAAGATTATTCTTAAGACCATCCACTTGTTATACAGAGTGATCCTATTGTAGGTCCTGGGCATATCTGAGATACATTGTTAGTATCTAGGAATGACAACTGCTATATGTGAATTTCACTTCTACAGTCTTCTGAACAACCAACATTGTTATAGTATGTACTATGTGACAGCAATATCTATACAACTGGGACATTTTTGAATGACTCTAGGTTAAAAAAATGTTCTGTTTTACAACATCTAAGATGTAATATTTAGTTCTGGGACAACTCATTTAAAAGTAAAGCTCCCTCAGATAAAGTTTGCTACATGCAGAATTATATAAAGTATTTGGTTGATATCTAATATCACTTTTATTTTGCACTTAGATCTTTGAGCACCCTATATTGTTTTTTTTTTTTTTTGCTCTATACTTATATTTTATCTTCGCATATTCTACCATTCATCTACAGAACATCTCCACAAAACACATTTTTCTTACAGATAGAGTTTTGGCTTGTCAATTATGACATCTTTATCTTTAAGTTATATGATCATTTCATTTTAAAGCTCCCACCTTTGCATTTATCATTCTTAGGTACAACATTGGGTGTTCAAGAGACAAAAACCCTCAAACGTAATATGAGGAGGGATTCTAACAGTTAAAGGAAGTCTGTCAGTGAATAGTCATACATGTGCTTTCAGTATCCTAGTGTCCATTCCGCAAAGATTAGAACATGTCCTATACTTTCCTGCAAAGTGTGGACTGCTGACCTATTGAAAGCAATAAGTCTGCAACAAAATGTGGCATGCACACAGACTGCATCCGTATTTTGCAAATCCAAGGTTTGGGACATCAAATTGGACAGTACACAATCATGTGCATGAGGCCTAAAGTGTATAAACTAACATTGTAGTATTGGAGTAGCTAAAAAAACATAATGAAAACAGCTTTTGCTTTATGTTCTGTTTATCATTTGTGTAGAAAAGTCAGTTTTGTATATTCTTATGTATATGTGTACATTTTGACAGTCCATCATTCTCAGACATATTGTAACTGTTCACCAAATTAATAAAAACATGTCATAACTTGTCTGACATACCCTAGGGTTATTTTTCTATACAGAACAGATTAATAAAAATCTGACTCGTGAAATTGAGACAGCAATTACCTTCCAATCCCATGCCACCAATCTGTCATTGAAAAGGAAGGAATATTACGTTATTCATTACTCTAAAGACAAAGGGAAAGTTTATTAAGCAAGGCAGAGTAAACGGCAAGTAAGTTGAAAGGCTGGAATATTCGGATGGAGTCTTTACAATGCTACCGTGTTTCATCATATTCTAGCATCAAATTAAAATTACACTCTGTTACATTTTCCTATTAAGAATATCTGTGTGCTGAAGTATTTTGTGCGTGATTAATATAGACAGACATATGGCTAGATAGACAAAGCTACTCATCATCTGTATAGTGTATAAATATCCATGCTAACAAAAATTACTAAGTCGAATTAGAAATAATTTTACAGTTTTAAATGTATCTGTGGTACTGGGGAAGGAGTTAGAGACCCAAAAATGTATCTAGCATCTAACTATAATATCTGGCAATCTGCTATTTCGTACAGTAAAGAAAAGTTAAGGCCCTTTTACACAGGCTCAGAAGCTCGGAAGCTGTCTTACATTTAGAACTGGTGCTGGATGAGCCGAAGTTATGGAGAGGCCTGAGCCACAGCCAACTATAGGCCTTTATTAAGACTGGCATCCAGGGGCATAGCTAGAATCGACTGGGCCCCACAGCAAAATTTTGTATGGGCCCCCTCCCGCCCTTCGTCCATGACTATCCTGGCATAGCATGTGTGCATATGTAAGGGTGGTTTCACATTACGTTTTTGCCATCCATTTGACATATTCATTGGAAAAAAAGGATACCAAAACGTAGCACATCATGCTCTTGTATCCTGCAAAGTCAGTTATAAAAAACATATATGTTAACGTTTATATATATATATATATATATTTTTTTTTTACAACTGGACTCTATGGTGACGGATGCCGCTGTATGGTATCAGATTGAGACAGCCGTTAATGTATACGAATTTTGTGTATGTTAGGGCTTGTTCACATCACCGTTATGGATTCCGTTATGGCTTTCCGTTATAACATCGTTATAACGGAAAATAACGGAATCCATAAGACGGAAATCAATCCGGAAACTTTAAGAGGCATTCCGTTTTGATCAGTCATAGTAGAAGTATATAGGCAAGCATAACGGATCCGTCTGGTTTCCGTTATGCTGGACGGAAAACAAAGTTAGGTCAACAGAACTTTGTTTTCCGTCCAGCATAACGGAAACCAGACAGATTCGTTATGCTTGCCTATATACTTTTACTATGACTGATCAAAACGGAATGCCTCTAAAGGTTTCTGTTTTGATTTCCATCTTATGGATTCCGCTATTTTCTGTTATAATGTTATAATGGAAAGCCATAATGGAATCCATAACGGTGATTTGAACAAGCAATTCACAGATCTCCACTAGGAGAATAGAGATATACGTCCACAGTTATTGAACACTATCACTGAAATTAAGGAACGTTAAAACTATAATACTTTATTTGTAACGATTAAAATCTGGGGAAAAAGACCTAAAAACGTATATTTAATACGTAAATCCAAACCAGGGTGCACACCGGGAGCTATTTCTCTATAGACATAATAGCCACTCTCCCATAGGTGAATACGCCCCCAATTGGATTAGAAAGAAGAATGCTAGAGGTAATGTGACGGCTGTATTGCCAAATGTTATGTACAGCTTCGGTGTGCATATACATACATGCAATCCACCTGTAGAGCACTTATCACCTGGAGAGACGGATAATACCTCTAGTAATGGGAGCAAAAATTAGAGCAAAAATTAGCAGTGGGACTGGTGTGTGAAGGCAAGCAGCTGCCTGCTCAGAATACACTCACACCTTCCACTGATATCGCTATCGCTCCGGTTTGCAAGCGCATGATAGACTTGCAAGCGCTGGTGTGTCTATTCACTACAGTCCTAACATCACTGCCTAATTGCTCTACGCGTTTCGCCCGATAATGAGGCTCATCAGGAGTCACAGCAGCATACAGATGGGACAAACACACACACAAGACGCCGACCACCTCTGAATGTGAGGTGTCGGCACCGGCGCTATGGAGGCCATACGGCCGCCGCTTACCTGAAGCGCTTAAAACACATTGGCTCCTCCCCAGAGGCGGGCCGCTGCCGAGACCAGTCAATCAGACTAGGAGGAGGCAGAGAGAAGTTATACCGCCTCCTTACCTGGTCTCCTCCTAGCACAGCACGTCAAAGTGTCAAAACACTGAACATGACAATAGGGATTATCTATGTGGCGGTTAAAAGAGAAAATCATGCGGTTTCTACAGAGAAGGTGTTGATGGAATTGAGTGAATGCATAAAGGTATAATAAATACGCAAAACGGTGGCTATAAATTCCATGATATTCCATCCCAGATATATCAAACAATATCCTGGAGGGTGGAACGATAGCCCCTAATTGAACACTAGGGAACATTGAGACCACACCAATTGGTGTGGTCTCTGTGATGTTAGGACTATAGTGAATAGACACACCAGTGCTTGCAAGTCTATCATGCGCTTGCAAACCAGAGCGATAGCGATATCAGTGGGAGGTGTGAGTGTATTCTGAGCAGGCAGCTGCTTGCCTTCACACACCAGTCCCACTGCTAATTTTTGCTCTAATTTTTGCTCCCATTACTAGAGGTATTATCCGGCTCTCCAGGTGATAAGTGCTCTACAGGTGGATTGCATGTATGTATATGCACATCGGAGCTGTACATAACATTTGGCAATACAGCCGTCACATTACCTCTAGCATTCTTCTTTCTAATCCAATTGGGGGCGTATTCACCTATGGGAGAGTGGCTATTATGTCTATGGAGAAATAGCTCCCGGTGTGCACCCTGGTTTGGATATAGGTATTAAGTAAACATTTTTAGGTCTTTTTCCCCAGATTTTAATCGTTACAAATAAAGTATTATAGTTTTAATGTTCCTTTATTTCAGTGATAGTGATTTGAACAAGTCCTTAGACGAATGGCAAAATGTTATGTCAAACCAGCCTTAGTGTGTCATAAAAGTGTCAAGTGGCAAGCACTAGTAAACAGCGAAGCAGCTTGGCAGAGAAGGGAGGCTGTCATGTACCGGATGCTATTGTACAGAAGCCTGGTCCTGGTGATCAGTGGTGAGGACTGTGTTCTACAAGGTTCATTTACTCTATTGGGAACTCGACAGTATCATATACAGTACAGACCAAAACTTTGGACACACCTTCTCATTCAAAGAGTTTTCTGTATTTTCATGACTATGAAAATTGTAGATTCACACTGAAGGCATCAAAACTATGAATTAACACATATGGAATTATATACTTAGGGATTAACTAATATATCCAAAAGAAATTATTGACGTATTAAGTATCAAAATGGTTTACTGCCTGACTGGAAAAACGTTAAAAACACTTATTTATTTGTAAATTTATAAAACAATTCGTTCTCCACCTTACAGGCTGGATGCGGGTAGTGTGGGGACAAGGTTAGAACAAATACACTGTCCCCAACTTGCCAGATACCATTAATGGTGCAACGTATCCCTAAATAGTGGTGTGGTGGTGAGCCTCTCTACACCACACTTGGCCACTACAGGGGTGCACCATGGGTATATATGGGAAATCCCAGGGTGCTCACTTGGCGGACAATTCGGTTGGTGACCCCCTTCTGTATCAGGGTATACCTATAGTTAACCGCTTCTGGATGCACCCACCCTAAATACCCAGACCATACCCCAGTGTGATTCAGTTTGGGTGGTGAGACTAACATAGGCTACTCGCTGTGATACAGTATATAGTGTCCTATTTCCACAGGACCTCAATCACTATATCACACTTCCACCCCAATCATACCGCAAGCATACATATCCTAGGAGGACACTTGTAAACTTGTCTCAATGAAACAGTCGTTTTGTGCTAGATACTGTTCATTATTTAGACGTATCACCTAGAGTCCTACATGCAGTCACGCTGCTCAAACACTGGGGAACATGGCTCTTTTCACTAAAATCTATTAGAGTAATGCTCCCTGCCTACAACATAATGCTCGACACGTTTCTATGCTGGGTGTTGATCCAGCTTGTCATCAGGAGCCTATGAAATGCAAAGAGTAGAGCAGATTTGCAGAACGCTGCACGCTACTGATGGCGTGCGTGCAGCGAAACGAGCCTCCGGCACTAGAATGGCCGTAGCGCGGGCGCCTCCCGCGTGACCTTTAAATGGGGAGACGCTCCACCCCTGTCGAGCCCACTTACAGGAGCCAATCAAGAGACGGGTGGAAGTCCCATCCCTCCTCCTGTCTACCGATACCTTGCTTATAACAGGGGATAGAAATAAGGTAACTGTGATACATGGTTCAAGAGGAACCTATAGACACAGGAGAACATCAGCATATGTCTGATGGTAGGAAATGTGCCCCTTACTTCATCTAGAGAATAAGCCTCCTTATAATCCAGGGGTCACGTTATATCAAGATGTTCTATGGCTAATATTATCCAAAATAAGAGGTAACAATGTCAATAACAATGTATTGATCTGGTATGTAGGTAATCTATTATGGCACGACGTATAAATGATAAAGGGACAATGCTAAGGTCTTATTAATTCCCTATTGTATAGACCCCCTTATTTTTGGGAGCAAGAAGTGAGGCATTATATAGTGTAGGGTGACAACTACACTGTTGTCCAATACTATTGAAGTCTAGTTACAAAGATGGTATAAAGACCTCAAATGTAATTATTCAATAAAACATGTAAAGGAAATAAAATCATTGAGGCCCCTTGGTTTCACAGTATCCAGAGTGAAAATCCAATGAGCCTCTTTCCTGAGCAATAATATGTCAATGTCCCCTCCTCTGGGTGACATCCTCACATGTTCAATACCTTGGAACTTCATACAGTCAGTACAGTCTGGATGGTGGTTGGCCACATGTTGTGCAATGGGGGTATCATCCTTATTTCTGATGTTAAGTAGGTGCTCCCCTATACGTCTTCTCAGTTCACGTTTAGTTTTTCCCACGTATTGAACTTTGCACATACATGTGGCCACATACACAACACCTATTGTCCCACAGTTTATGAAGGACCTAATGTTGTACTTACGTCCAGTTATAGAGCTTGTGACCGAGTCACCCTTTAAGATAGCTCTACATGCCACACACTTCCCACATTTAAAGGTGCCATTAGGAATCCCTGATGACAACCATGTTTTCGATATGGGGGTGTTGAATGCACTGTGGACTAATCTGTCCCGTAGATTTCCGCCACGGCGATAAGTAATTTGTGGGTAGTCACCAATTAGATGACCCACATCGGGATCAGATTTTAAAATGTCCCAATATTCAGATAAAAGGGAGCGAACTTCCCTATGTGCATTGTCAAAAGTGCCAATGACACGTGCCTTATTCTCCTCCACAATCCTGTCCTTGGGGTGTAGTAGACTCTCCCTATCGCATGCCATTGCATGCTGGTATGCCTCCCTCAATGGTGACATAGGGTAGCCTCTTTGTAGGAATCTGTTCTGAAGGTCTTTAGCAGATTGTTTAAAGTCTGACCATTCAGAGCAGTTCCTCCTCACTCTCAAATACTGTCCTTTGGGGATACCCTTTTTGAGAGGTAGCGGATGTGCGCTATCCCAACTCAAAAGAGCATTAGTAGATGTAGGTTTTCGATACATCTTCGTTCTAATTTTACCCTGGGGACCAATATCGATCGAGAGGTCCAGGAATGTGAGGTGAGTGCCACTGATCTCATACGTGAAGAAGAGGCCAAGTGTATTGATATTTAATATCCTCACAAAGTCTTCAAACTTAGTCCTAGGACCCTTCCACAGAATGAAAATATCATCTATGAACCTCATCCAAAGTAAAATGGACGAGGTCCATTCCTCCATTTCCTCCCCGAATACTATCTCCTTCTCCCACCAGCCCAGATAGAGGTTGGCGAAGGTAGGGGCACAGGGACTGCCCATCGCCACCCCCCTGAGCTGGTGGTAGATCTTGCGATCGAAGGAGAAGATGTTTCGGTTGAGTATGAAATTCAATAGATGCATAACAAAATCATTGTGTTTCTGTAGGTGAGAACCCCTTTCCCTGAGAAACACCTGCACAGCACCACATCCCTGTTGGTGTGGGATGGAGCTGTACAGGGCCTCAACATCCAAACTTGCTAGTAGAGTATCATTATCACAGTGGATGTCATTGAGACGTTTAAGAACATCCATCGTGTCCCTCACAAATGATGGAAGGCTGGTCATGAATGGTCTCAAGATATTGTCCACATATATACTGATCTTCTCAGTGAGACTTCCTATGCCCGAGACTATGGGTCTCCCTTTAAGGGGGGTGACCCCCTTATGAATCTTCGGGAGGCTATAGAATACAGGCATAACGGGATGAGTGGGTAGCAAGAATCTATATTCAGTCTCACTGATGAGATTGTGAAGTTTCGCCTCACTTAAAATGGTTTTCAATTCTCTTTTGAAAATCTCAGTGGGATTGGTGTCTAATTTTCTATAACATGCCTCATCCTTCAGGATACGTTCACACATTTCCACATAATTCACTGTGTCAAGGATAACGACATTGCCCCCTTTATCCGAAGGTTTAATTATAATGTCAGGGTCCTTTTGTAATGTGTGAAGGGCCTCCCACTCTTGTTCAGTGAGGTTGGACAGCTGTGGTCTTCTGATTCGCAGGGACCTAAGCTTTTCAGTGACCACAGTAAGAAAGGCATCTAGGGGTGAATAATTGCTGACAGGAGGATGTTTTTTGGAGGGTAATCTCAAATTGGAGAAAGGGCCATCACCAATCCCACGCGAACCCTCTTCCAGGAGATCTGCTAATAATCTAACATCTTTTAGTTCGTCTTCATTAATGCCTAGTTTAATACATTCATCTCTGTCATGTGTCAGGAAGAATTTCTTCCATTTTAATTTTCTGATGAATAAATTGATGTCCTTAGTCCACAGAAATGGATCAAATTTATTATCCGGGACAAATGACAATCCCTTACTCAAGATGTCCATTTCTGTTTGACTTAGTGTGTGCTTAGAGATATTTACAATCTGCAGCTTATCACTGGGTACACTGTTCATCATTTCCCTCTCCTGGTTCTTAGTTGGTACTCTGTGGATGGTGGGGGAACCCCTAAAAAACCTCCTCTAGGGGCTCATTGGATTTTCACTCTGGATACTGTGAAACCAAGGGGCCTCAATGATTTTATTTCCTTTACATGTTTTATTGAATAATTACATTTGAGGTCTTTATACCATCTTTGTAACTAGACTTCAATAGTATTGGACAACAGTGTAGTTGTCACCCTACACTATATAA
>ONZH01012183.1:0-82041 GCA_900303285.1 Rhinella marina | reverse complement strand
TAAAACAACTGAAAAAAAAATTTTTTTTTATATTTGTTTTTTTATATTTTTTTTACAATTTGGTTTTTTTGGGAACGTAACGTGCAGGAACTATGGTAGGACTGACTGACACCCTGTTAACGGTGGCTATTTAGTCTGCGACCCAGACAAATGTCGCACAGAGAGTTTTCTGGATCAAGCGGTAGATGATATTGGTAGCAAATGACTTGGTTGTATTGTGTGACGTACAGAAAGTGTCACCTGGACAGTATATACGGATGGGAGCGAATGTGCTGAACTGTGACACACAGAAAGGTTACACAAAGCTGAGTAAAATGGATTTGTATCACTGAGCTAAAACAACTGAAAAAATATTTTTTTTTTTATATTTTGTTTTTTTGGGAACGTGACGTGCAGGAAATATGGTAGAACTGACTGACACCCTGTTAACGGTGGCTATTTAGTCTGCGACCCAGACAAATGTCGCACAGAGATTTTCTGGATCAAGCTGTAGATGATATTGGTAGCAAATGACTTGGTTGTATTGTGTGACGTACAGAAAGTGTCACCTGGACAGTATATACGGATGGGAGCGAATGTGCTGAACTGTGACACACAGAAAGGTTACACGCAGCTGAGTAAAATGGATTTGTATCACTGAGCTAATACAACTGAAAAAATAATTTTTTTTTTATATTTAGTTTTTTTGGGAACGTGACGTGCAGGAAATATGGTAGAACTGACTGACACCCTGTTAACGGTGGCTATTTAGTCTGCGACCCAGACAAATGTCGCACAGAGAGTTTTCTGGATCAAGCTGTAGATGATATTGGTAGCAAATGACTTGGTTGTATTGTGTGACGTACAGAAAGTGTCACCTGGACAGTATATACGGATGGGAGCGAATGTGCTGAACTGTGACACACAGAAAGGTTACACGCAGCTGAGTAAAATGCATTTGTATCACTGAGCTAAAACAACTGAAAAAATATTTTTTTTTTTATATTTTTTTTTTTGGGAACGTGACGTGCAGGAAATATGGTAGAACTTACTGACACCCTGTTAACGGTGGCTATTTAGTCTGCGACCCAGACAAATGTCGCACAGAGAGTTTTCTGGATCAAGCTGTAGATGATATTGGTAGCAAATGACTTGGTTGTATTGTGTGACGTACAGAAAGTGTCACCTGGACAGTATATATGGATTGGAGTGAGTCAGTGCTGAACTGTGACACACAGAATGGTTCCACAGTGCTGTGTGCAATGGATTTGTATCACTGAGATAGAACAATAAAAAAAAACAGGGTTAGATATGGCGATAGCTGCACTACTAGTGCCAGCCAGCCAAGTGACAAAAAAAATAAATAAAATGTCTTCTAGCCCTTAGAAGGGCTGTTGGGTTCTTTGTGGGTGATCCCTGCCTAACAGACAACTAAATGCAGGCCCTAACACTGTCCCTGAAAGGCAGCAGCTCTATCCCTAACGACATCCAGACGGCATCTGAGCCGAGCACCGCGGCCAGTCGGTAGTATATTCCAGGGTCACCTGATCAGGCCAGCCAACCCCTTCTATCGACATGTAAGGGCCCCACGTGATGCTGGGTGGTACGCAGAGTCTCCTGGCTTGTGATTGGCTGTGTTTTTAGGCGCCAAAAAAGCACGATGCAGAAGTTGCCATTTCCTCGAGCATGGCGAGATACTCGTCCGAGCAGCGAGCACTTACGAGTACCCTAATACTCGAATGAGCACCAAGCTCGGACGAGTATGCTCGCTCATCTCTAATTATGGCATGTAGGAATGATTGAAAACCAGAGTTTTAACAAAAGTAACCCAGGTTTACTAAATAATGCAGTAATAATGAATAATGGGAAATAGAAGCAACAATTGTCTAAAAATTTATTTTACACAATTTACATCACAAATGTAACTAAGATATAGCTTTAAATTGCAAATCAGGGCATTGCAAGCTTTAGTCTAGGGCAGTGATGGCTAACCTGTGGTGAAACTATAACTCCATTCATTTCTATGGTGTTCTGAGAACAGCCATGCAAGTGTACATCTTGGGAGTTGTAGCTTTACCACAGCTGGAGTGCCGGAGGTTAGCCTTGTTGCTTTGCAGACATTAAGCCTGACGAAGGGCACCTTCACTGGGCCCGAAACGTTGCTGCTGCTTTGGTACCACTGGTGTTGAAAATGCAAAATTAAAAAAAATAAAAATACCACAAATTAATAGAAACTTGAGTGCTGTCTCACAATTTTGAAAAGTTATGTATTGATAGGTGTACCATTACCCTCAAGCAATGCTATGATTACTGGATAGTCATGCTTTTAGACCCTTTCTTTCAAAGCATAATGGAGGAATATATTCCTTTTGAAGAAAGAGAGGCCAAATTGCTTAATTACCAGGATACACTGTGTATGCAGCTTGCTACAAATTTCAGTGTGCAGTTGTATATTTCCCATTTGTCTACTCAGTAGGACCCTCTTCTCACAATCAGCAGAAGCCTCAGCAGCAGTCAGATCAGTCTCATGAACATGATGGAGCAGTTTTTTCATGTACCTAGCCAGGCTGACACAAATAAGAAAACAAAGACATATCTCTTGAACAACCAGGTTCAGTCCTTCTTGGACTGTGGCCTTTCTCTGGAACATACCATGACATTATTTGCTATTAATGTCATTGCATTAACCCCCTAAATGTTTTACCAGAGTGCAGCTCCAGCAGTGGGAAAAGTAGCTAACTGGAGGGGGGAGAACTGCTTTAGATTCTGCTACCTCCTGAATGGTAGCAGCTAGAAACATGCAATTGGTCTTGTTTGAAAGCAGGTGTCACTAGCCTTGCTGGCTGGATATAGCTACGTCTTGCCAGCTTCCATAGTACTAAAAAGTACTAGCGTGCGGAATCTAACAAGCCCCCGGGTTTTCACCAGAGCCCGCTGCAAGGCATGTTGGATTTGTGCAGCCAAGAACTTGCAGGTCACGGTGCCGCTTGGAAGCAGTAAGGTATCAGCCGAGGACCGGATCACCAGCAGGTTAGCAGAGCCGAGGAACGAGCTGAAGTCTGGATACACAGGAGCCAAACAGAAGAGGACTTGAGAGCTGGAGTACACTGGAAAAGACCTGACACTCTGGCATCAGTCAGGTGCACAGAGCTGCCACAGAAGGTGTAGGAGCTGCAGTACCGGCTGCCAGCCCCTAGAGGAGGCGAGAGTACCGGCTACTGCAGAGTCTGTTCTGAGAAGCGGCTGCCGGAATCACCGCAGTGGATGCTTGTGTAAGGGATCCGACAGCAGCCGGGGTGAGTGTAGTGGCGCTATGCGCCCAGATGTGACAGCAGGCTTTCAGACAATAGACGATATCACTGATAGAATTCTAACAGTGATTTCTCCTCTGTTGCTTGGACTTTAGCTGTCATTTTGATCAGCTTTCAAACAAGACCAGTTGCATATTTCTAGCTGCTACCATTCAGTAGATAACAGCCAAAGCAGCCCTCCCCTCTCCAGTTAGCTACTTTTCACACTGACGTTGCTGGACTCGGGCAAAACAGGTGGTTAAAGAGCTTAAGGTGTGTGCTAGTGTTAAGTGGTCAATAATTTGTGGAAAAAAATAAAAAGTAGAGAATGAGAAGTGTCACAGCTTGTAAACACTTTTTGTAGCCAGACGAGAGTCTTTAAATTCTTGTTTGACGGATTTTCAAAAAGCTACAAAAAGTGTTTACAGACTGTGATACATGAAAATGTATAATTGTTCTAAATCCTGGTATATGTAATGCAAATGGCTTTAAAAGTTTCTAAATAATGAAGCTGAACTGCAATCTGCAACAGATAACCAGATGTGGAAACACAGGACAGTATCTTCTGTACTTAAGAGATTTCGGATAATGGCAAGGATCCTCCTGCCACAGGCCAGACACTAATCTGATTTTTGACATGATTTCAGATGAAATGTTTCCAGTGTAGTCTACCCAGAAGCCCTGTTAACTAGCCAAATAACAGCAATGATGCCAACAGATGATGCCACAGTTTAGACTCCAGATTAATCCATCCAGATACTGTAGCTTTTCTCGCGTGTCCCATTAACTCTTTTAAAACAACACAGAATAATTTGTACATTGAAAATCAATAAAATTGGTAACCAATATAATTTGTTGTGTAGTTTGACATCTTTAAAGTTACTTTCACACCAACGCTTTCCCTTTCCGCTACTGAGATTCCGTTTTGTCCCCATTCATTGTCAATGGGAAAAAACTGAACTGAACGAAATGGAGTAACATAGTAACATAGTAACATAGTTTATAAGGCCGAAAAAAGACATCTGTTCATCCAGTTCGGCTTGTTATCTTACAAGTTGATCCAGAGGAAGGCAAAAATACCCGACTCCAATCAGGCAATCAGAATAACTCCCTGGACCAACAACCCCTCTCTGGTAACTATAACCTGTAATATTATTACACTTCAGAAATACATCCAGACCTCTCTTTTAGTGAACTTACCATCACCACCTCCTCAGGCAGAGAGTTCCATAGTCAGTGGCGTACCGCCAATGGCGGCAGACCACGTCGTGGCTATGGGGCCCGTGAGGTTGGGGGGCCCGGCAGGGCTGAATGGCCCCGCCCCCTCACTTCCTAGTCCTAGGTATCCCCACTTCTCCTGTCTGTCTTCTCACCTCTGCAGTCCAGAGATAGGTCTCCCCCTTTTTCTGTAGGTCTCCTCACCCCTGCAGTCCAAGGTGCTGTTGGCTAAAGGACCTTGCTGACGTCATACGCCCATGTGATCAGTGGGGGAAGAGCCAAAGGAGCAGAGAGCTGTGTTCCTGTACAGAGAGGAGCCAGGCTGGAGTTTAGTGAGGCCTAGCTCTGTGTGTGTCTGTCCCCCTGTGTGTGTCTGTCCCCCTGTGTGTGTGTCTGTCCCCCTGTGTGTGTGTGTCTGTCCCCCTGTGTGTGTGTGTCTGTCCCCCTGTGTGTGTGTGTGTGTGTCTGTCCCTCTGTGTGTGTGTGTGTGTGTCTGTCCCTCTGTGTGTGTGTGTGTGTCTTTCCCTGTGTGTGTCTGTCCCCCTGTGTGTGTGTGTGTCTGTCCCCCTGTTTGTGTCTGTCCCCCTGTGTGTTTCTCTCCCTATGTCCGTGTCCCTGTGTGTGTCACCGTCACCATGCCCACAGTGTTCCTATGTCTTGACGCAGCTGCATCAGGACGCTCTATGGGGGCAAGAAGAAGACGGAAGAGGAGACAGCGCCGCCAGCATGGAGTCCCGTGGGAGAGGAACAGGGAGGCACACTAAGGACGCAGGTAACACTACCACATGATCTACACTAGTGTTATCTGTGGTTTTACATAGGACTGCAGGTAACACTACCACATGATCTACACTAGTGTTATCTGTGGTTTTACATAGGACTGAAGGTGTATACACACACATATACAACTGTCTGTTGTATATGTGTATATATATATATATCTATGGTGGGACATTCTGTGTCTGTAAGAGGGTTGCTGCTATGGCTCAGTAGGAAAATAAAGAATATTGGTCTGGACTCCTTACTGTATGTGCAGTATTATTAATCACTTATATAGCGCTGTTATATTCTGCAGCACTTTACAAACATTAGCATCTCATATATATCTGCAGATAATAGTCCAGAATTGAGGCGACACCTTCCCTTTAAAGCCTGCTGTGAAATCGCTGAATGACAGTCACTGAACTTTCCACCTGGCTCCTGTGTATTCTAGATTACTTTGTGCTTATTGTGAGTATTCTTGGTTTTGACCCAGCTTTTTCACTCGATTACTTTCTGCCTTCTCCTTGCCGACTATTGTATTTGACCTCAGTCAGATTGTTTAGTGACCATTCTGTTGTCTTTTCATCTCTGTACCTTTGTCTCTCTTGGTTTTTTTTTGGCAGATTTACACTCTGCATCCAATCTGCACTTTTTGCGGATTGGATGTGGACCCATTAATTTCGTATTCGTATGTCCATATCCATTTGTCTTTTTCACCAGCCTGCAAAAAAATAGAGCCTGTACTATTCTTGTCTGTTTTGCAGACAAGAATAGGACATTTTTATAGGAGTTTTAAAAAATGGTGTATTTCACTCGACCAGTATCCGAGTTTTGCAGATCCACAATTTGTGAACCCCAATACACGTACTGTCGTGTTCATAAGACCTTAAAGGGGTTACCCCGAAAATGCCCCCACATATGCCCAGGCCCCTCACACAGATAGTACTTACCCTGCTCCCCGACACCCGTGCTGCTCCGCTGCATCTCCCCATCATGCGGATGAAAACACCCGTCGCCGGGTCCGGGGGTGCCAATAGCAGGCTGTGACGGGAACAAGCCGCTCCCCTCACCCCCCCCCCAGTGCCGGATGTTTTCATACGTGCGACAAGAAGATGCAGCGGTGGGCGTGCAGGCACCAGAAGCAACGTGAGTGCAGGGGAGCAGGGTAACTACAACCTCTGTAAGGGGCCCGGGCATATGGGGAGGTATTTTAGTGGCGGCTGTATGTATAATAACTAGTGATGAGTGAATTCGATTTGGCTGCTTCACCGAATTTTACAATAATATTTGCTTCGTGGCGAAGCATCTGACAGCAATAATTCAGTGTAAAATTTGGGGATTTTTTGGATGAATAAAATCACATTTACCTCATCCATTTGATCACGAACAGTCAGCCGCTGCCATCTTGATTGAAGATCTAGTGTAAAATCTCGTGCAGCCTGTGATGACGTCATCAAATCGGCTGGCGCGGTGAGATCTTCAATCAAGATGGTGGTGGCCAGCTCTTCGCAATCAAATGGATGAGGTAAGTATGTTTTCTTTTATTTTATTTACCGCCATTAAGGAAAAATCAATTCGCTAACAACGAAGCACAAGGAAATTTGTCTTTGCAGCAAATCGAATTTTCCCTGAAATTCAGATTGAAGTCCACCCAACAAGAATTATTAAAAAAAAAAACAACTTTGACTGCTACAGTATATATGAGAAATTTATCAGTATATAATAATGTATTAGAGTGGACACTAAAACACAGCAATATATATATATATATATATATATATATATATATATATATATATACAGTACAGACCAAAAGTTTGTACACACCTTCTCATTCAAAGAGTTTTCAGTATTTTCATGACTATGAAAATTGTAGATTCATACTGAGGGCATCAAAACTATGAATTAACACTTGTGGAATTATATACTTAACAAAAAAGTGTGAAACAACTGAAAATATGTCTTATATTCTAGGTTCTTCAAAGTAGCCACCTTTTGCTTTGATTACTGCTTTGCACACTCTTGGCATTCTCTTGATGAGCTTCAAGAGGTCGTCACCTGAAATGGTATTCCAACAGTCTTGAAGGAGTTCCCAGGGATGCTTAGCACTTGTTGGCCCTTTTTCCTTCACTCTGCGGTCCAGCTCACCCCAAACCATCTCAATTGGGTTCAGGTCTGGTGACTGTGGAGGCAAGGTCATCTGGCGTAGCACCCCATCACTCTCCTTCTTGGTCAAATAGCCCTTACACAGCCTGGAGGTGTGTTTGGGGTCATTGTCCTGTTGATAAATAAATGATGGTCCAACTAAATGCAAACCGGATGGAATAGCATGCCGCTGCAAGATGCTGTGGTAGCCATGCTGGTTCAGTATGCCTTCAATTTTGAATACATCCCCAACAGTGTCACCAGCAAAGCACCCCCACACCATCACACCTCCTCCTCCATGCTTCACGGTGGGAACCAGGCATGTAGAGTCCATCCATTCACCTTTTCTGCGTCGCACAAAGACACGGTGGTTGGAACCAAAGATCTCAAATTTGGACTCATCAGACCAAAGCACAGATTTCCACTGGTCTAATGTCCATTCCTTGTGTTCTTTAGCCCAAACAAGTCTCTTCTGCTTGTTGCCTGTCCTTAGTAGTGGTTTCCTAGCAGCTATTTTACCATGAAGGCCTGCTGCACACAGTCTCCTCTTAACAGTTGTTGTAGAGATGTGTCTGCTGCTAGAACTCTGTGTGGCATTGACCTGGTCTCTGATCTGAGCTGCTATTAACCTGCGATTTCTGAGGCTGGTGACTCGGATGAACTTATCCTCCGCAGCAGGGGTGACTCTTGGTCTTCCTTTCCTGGGGCGGTCCTCATGTGAGCCAGTTTCTTTGTAGCGCTTGATGGTTTTTGCGACTGCACTTGGGGACACTTTCAAAGTTTTCCCAATTTTTCGGACTGACTGACCTTCATTTCTTAAAGTAATGATGGCCACTTGTTTTTCTTGACTTTTCTTTTCTTTACTTACTGCTTTTTTTTTGCCATAATACAAATTCTAACAGTCTATTCAGTAGGACTATCAGCTGTGTATCCACCTGACTTCTGCCCAACACAGCTCATGGTCCCAACCCCATTTATAAGGCAAGAAATCCAACTTATTAAACCTGACAGGGCACACCTGTGAAGTGAAAACCATTTCAGGTGACTGCCTCTTGAAGCTTATCAAGATAATGCCAAGAATGTGCAAAGCAGTAATCAAAGCAAAAGGTGGCTACTTTGAAGAACCTAGAATATAAGACATATTTTCAGTTGTTTCACACTTTTTTGTTAAGTATATAATCCCACATGTATTAATTCATAGTTTTGATGCCTTCAATGTGAATCTACAATTTTCATAGTCATGAAAATACAGAAAACTCTTTGAATGAGAATGTGTGTCCAAACTTTTGGTCTGTACTGTATATATATACATATATATATATATATATATATATATATATATATATATACACACAAAAACACATTGCTTATGGGTCTGCAGTAATAATACAATATACAAACAGCTCTCTTCTTCAGGACATTTCATGAACATTTCAGCAGCCGTTGAATTGTATCTGCATTTAACCAATAAAAATAAATCAAGTAATAGTGCAAGTGGCTCCTAATGTTGCATGTTATTGTCTCTATGTACTGCAAGAAGATGAATAGTTCTCCCTCATTTGAATGTAACATGGCACGACAGTGACACTAATGTGGAAGTCTGAATTGTCCTCATTGGGTGTCGTTTTCATGCTAGTGCAGAGCAGTGAGCGGCGGCCTAAATTGGAAGCTTTCCATTTTGACAAATCACATCAGAGAAGTGAATAAGTACACCTCATACACACGGCTCGGAGACAATAAATGTTACAGCCGTACAATGAGGAGAAATGAGACATCTCATTCCCACGGGACACAAAATACATCTCAGCTTATGACAAGTTGTTAGCATTATGGATAGCATCTGCCTCGGCCTTTATCATGTTCTAAATTTGTTTTCCCCCGATCACTGCACTGCCCGATATTAGGATTCAGAAATGTAAGTTAAAATACTCTCCACATTATCGCCCGGCTGAAGTTGAAGCGTATTAGATACATTATTGCTTATTTTTAATATGCCTTAAAATAAGAAGTGGAGGCAGAGGAGGCGCACGTAAATTGGATAAAAAAACATGAGCACAAATTAATGCTTAAGAAAAGCTTATTAAAGCTTATGAAAAGTTAGAGGCAGCGAGCCTGCATGCAATAATGGTTGGAAGTGGAGTCATATCTTTGTTGTGTCGTATTATGCATTACAAATCCAGGATGAATCTGATTTCTGCATGGGTTACTACTTGTTCACACTGGTCCAATAATGCCCCCTCCCTCTTCTCTATTTTCACTGAAATACAGATAGGATTTATTTTCTAGGTTTTTCCAGTTAAAATATTTTAGTTTATACCTATGCAACTCACTGTCCCACTGGGGAGGTTTAGGACAGATAGGTTAGAAGTAGAGATGAGTAAATTATTGAAAAGTTTGATTCAGCTGATTCACTTAATTAAATAAAAAAATTTGTGAGTGCGTTGACAGGGAGCAGTGATAGCGCCACCCCTGTCATGGTACCCCTCAGATGCTACATTCATACATGATTGCGGCATCTGAGTGTAAAAACAGTGTAAAATTAACATTTAAAAAATTACTGTAAATCAAACTTACCGCCCACCGTCATCTTGCTTGAAAATCTCCCACTGCCCAGCATGGGGACGTCATACATCACCACACATGGGATTTCAGCCGAGATCATCAATCAAGATGGACGGGCTGATGGCCCGTCGCAAGAAAATGGATGAGGTAAGTATGATTTGTTTTGTTTTTTACATTATTTCAGGCTAAATCAAATCGGCTTCGAGGTGAATCAAATTTATCCAGAAATTTGGGTCGAATTCCACTTCATGGGATTCGATTCGCTCATCTCTAGTTAGAAGTGGTGGCTGTGGCAATGAGTGTGGTTTTAATCCTCACAATGGCGAACCCTGCTCCAGCTATCCCTCAGGGTGGGAATGAAGTACATGGAGGGGTGCAAAATTTCACACTCTCCTTCCCATTGGGGCAAGCCCTAGATTTGAGGGTCTCCTGCCTGGTGGTAGCTGGGGTGCTTTTGAGCAGCAAGAGGGGTTCTTCATGCTCTGTCTGTCTTCGTGATGAACTATGCAGTCCTTTGTGAAACAAAGTGATTTATTTGACATGGACTGGTAGGATGCATATTTATGTATCTATCTTTTATTTTATGAATTGGAATAGAGAATCCTTTGCAATATTTTGTGTTAATTGCATTTTTTTGGTGTGCTATAAGAGGAGCAACGGACCTTCCAAGCAAGGAAACCAGTAGTGTGGATCGTATATTAGCATGACAATCAATGTCTGTTTGATGCTAAAGCAAAATACAAACTTTTACTGTGTGGATGATGGGTGGCAAAGTACAAATACAGGAAGTAGGTGCAGTTCTTAGAAAAATCAGGTAGGCTTTTCCCAAAAGGTTGTGTATACGGGATGGCTACTATCCTCTTTGAGTCTCTTTCTATAGATACAAGCAATCATACCACATGACCAAAGGTGTGCAAACTCTCTTGATATCTTTCTGTGGCTGATCCTTCTCAATAGTGTGGTAGGACACCAAAAGCAAATACCTCAATCCACATGCAGTGAAGTCTATAGATGCAAATGTGCATTACCTTTCATTGACTTTGTCCCAGCACTGTTCCTTTGTAACTGCCCTAAACATTTTATAAAAAAATATATATATTTTCTTCTGATTCTTAGTGCAGTTGCTTTTCTGGCAGGTTTATACTCACAGGGGATGTGTCTTCCATTGGAAGAATTCTTTTCTTTGTCTTTAGCTTGTCTGGAATACACACTAGTAGCAGCATACATATCATCCTCTGACATTCAGTCTGAGCCCCTGCAGCAAAATTACAGGGTTCCAGTTGGTTACTATGGTAGCCTGCAGGATTGTTAAAGCTCTCAGGACTGCCATAGGCATCTGCCTGTTAAGCCATTGCTATAGCAGGGCTTAATAGGCAGCCAGTAAAAATCCCATAGACTGCAATTTCACCATACAATTACTTAGTATATATAGATATAGTAAATTAAATGGTTAACAATATACAAATTGTGCTGCAAAAAACAAGCCATCATTTGTTACCAAAAATGTAAAAAAAATGTATGGCTCTTGGAAGATGAACAAGAAAAAAAAAACACAAACAAGAATAATGATTACACAGATGATCCAGGACCTTTTGCAGTGATGCTCTATAGTTGCTCTCTATTATGATGGATAAATGAGTGTCTGGAATAGAGGAATCTTTTCTATTAATTCAGACTTCCATATTATGTTATTTGAAGATGACTTTTCTCTACCAGGCAACTCCTTCAATTAAAGGGGTTATGCAGCCATTACCTATTGATGACCTACACTATCCTCAGGACAGGTCATCAATATCTGATCGGTGGCGGTCTGACTCCCATCAACCCTGCCGATCAGCTGTTCAGCAGCTCGTACAAAATTACAGTGTGTGTAATCTCAGAATTCTCGGCAACAAAGAGTAATCACAAGTGCTTGTTCCATTAACTTGAATGGGATGAGCAGTTGTAATTATACTGCACCGCCGCTACGAGCGAGATTACTTGCTGTGTAATCTTGTAGAAGAAGTAGTGCTCATACAAGTGCCACCTCCTGGTCAAACAACTGATGGGCGAGGGACCCCACTGATCAGATATTGATGACCCATTCTGAGGATAGGTCATCAATATGTACTGGATATACAACCCCTTAAAGAGGTTATCCAGTCCTTAAAAAAGCCCCCCTATATGCCGGGCCCCCCACGCTGAATATACTTACCTGGCTCCCTGCTCTGCTCCTGATCCCCGCACCACTGGCGTTGGGGAGGAGCAGCCAATGGTAGGTGGGGACGAGGACGAGCCTCCCTAGTGTCATCCGCGATGCTAAGGAGGCTTGTCCCCGTCCCTGTCTGCCATTGGCTGCTCCCTCCCGACACCGGATGTTTTCATCTGCGCATGGGGAGGAGCAGCAGAGGCGGTGCGGGGACAAGGAGCGGGAAGCAGGGTAAGTATATTCAGTGTGGGGGTCCCGGCATATGGGGGGGCTTTTTTAGGATTGGATAACCCCTTTAAATGCTCTAAAATGGAAAAATATTTTATGGAGAAAATAAAAAACATTCTTGAAGGAATTGGATGCCTGTTTCTCCTTATCAGTGACATGTTAGAAATCTATTTTCTGCCTACAACATAACTCCTGCAGAAATTTCCATCTAATATGACCTGTGTGGTTTTGCTCCACGTTAGTGTGACAGGTTTAACCTACATATTGAGAGTTCAGATTCTGTGCACAATCAATAGCGGTGCACATAATATGAAAGCTACCAGTATGACAATCCACGTGGGATTTAATGTTCATTTTGCTCTTTTGTTCGAAAACCAGATGTTTGTGCGGATCAAATGCAGCAGAATGTCAGTTTCATCAGCCTAGTGATGGATGATACAGCGTGGTGCGCTAAGAACGGTACACAGCTGGGGAGGTGAACAGGACGCTAGAACCTTATGTATCAAAACTGTCTCAGAGAGAAGCTGACCTTGTTGCCCATAGCAACAAATCACAATTTCTTTTTTGTTTTGTAAACTTTACAGTCTGATTGGTTGCTATCAGCAACAAGGCCGCTCTGATACATGGGACTCATAACCAGACTGTAACATCTTTATCATGGGGTCATACGTATTAAGCATGTCAGGTTCCCACAGGATTTTCCCTCAAATGTGATTAACATAAATAGGTCACACATAATGGATGACTGTGTGTTGTCTCCTTGATTACGGTTGGTTATCCACCGGGGGGAGGGATGATTTATTGTAATAAATGCATTTTTAAAACAAATTGTGCACAAAATTCAAACTCTGGTCACTTATGACAAATGACAACACATTCAAGGCAATGTGACTTAAACACTTTGTGTGCCCCCAAGGGGAGTGCTCTTAATATTTATTAAATTAGATAGTGTTTTTAATAAATAACCTGTCATGTCTGCCGCCTGCTTCAGGAGGGAATACCGATGCAGGGTAACGATATTTCTCTGCAGTATGATAATATATAGGTGCATATGTAATTAGTAGGTGCATCTCTTTCTGTACATACTCTGCAATCAAAAAAGGCAATTGCTATGTAAACCAGCATTCATCTTATTTAGTTTGCATACATTGTTTGATCTGAAGTTTAAAAGCAAACTCCATATTTTCTAAATTAAAGGCTTCAGTTGCATTTTTTAATGATTGCATTATACTAATTTTGGCCTAAAAAACATTTTTCAATTGGTCTTTATTACAAGAGGTTCTGTCATTTCTAAGATACGAGGGTTAAAAAAAAACAGTCTGCAAGCTGTGACTGTGTTTTCTTTGAATCATCTCAGCTGAAGGCTCATGTAGAGCTCTTATCTCTGATCTCCTGACCTAAAAAACACTCACTATAGCTTAATTCTTTATAAAACGGATAAGAATATGACTTAAATAAGTGTTTATGAGGTGGGGATTCAAAGAAAACAAAGTCACAGCAGATTGATTTTTTTTAAATTCTTGTATCTCAGAAACAGCTGAAGATTTTCAATAAAGACCAATTAAAAAAATGATTGTTAGCCCGAAATGAGTAAAATAAGAAATGAGTAAACAATAAAAAAAAATACCTCAAATGTTTACATAGCCTTTTAAAGGTTTTCCTGTATTAGATTTATTGTATCATAGAATATTATACAGATGTGTCCATTCAAGCTCAACAGCCTAGACTCCAAGCTCATACAGTTTACCTACATTGATGCAGTTCATTGTGCAAATTTTGACACTAATTTGGTGTGTTGTCCAAGTCAGAATCAGCACCCAAAAAATGATTCCAGCTGGCTTTCCATTCATTTTAATGGGAAACAGTACTTGCTTTTTTTTCTCTGGAGTGGTTCATACCATGCCAGAAAAAAGAAGCACCATACCCTATCTTGACACGGAATCCACATTGAATCTCTCAATAACATGAATGGGAAGCGGCAAACAAAATTGCAGTTACAGTAAATGCAGTTTTGCAATGAAATATACACCCCCACTAAAAACGTATACAAAGGGGGTCAAAAATGTACAAAAAAAACCACAAAAGGCATGATAAAAACATTTCTTAAAAAAAGACCCGCAATCACTGGCTGTAATGGTGAGATGTTGACCCCATTGAAGTCATTACTGTGACCATTGATTGGCTACAGTGGTCCTTTGTTACATCAACATGTCATGGCTAGAACTGAGGGACAGAGATCAGTGGGGAACCTGGGAGCCACAGGTGATTGAATATTGATGAGAATTACTCCCTTTTTTATTAACATAAAAATTCATGGGTCTGGAAACCTCCTTTAAGACAATGTAACAAACTCTCAGCTGTTAGTAGAACTACAGTAGGTTGGAGTGAGCTATGCAAAATAAAATGATGGTTATACCCAGCAATATTTGGAGAAGACAAGATTACTTTTCTGTGTTGGAGCATCATTTTGCTTCAGTGGTTAGCACTGTTACCTTGCAGTGCTGGAGTCCTGGCTTTGATTCCAATCTCTGTACAGCACTATGGAGTACGGTAAATGGAAAAAAAAAGAAATTCCTTGATGAAGTCTTAATTTAAAGGGGTTTTCTGGGGCCCAGCAATCCACCTTCATGAATCACATCTTACCAGCAGAAGAAAGTTCCAAATATATATACTGTCTCAAAGGTACATGGATCTGCTGCTCTGGAACTACTGTAGTTGTGTGGAGCTCAACTTCTGAAAATCCTACATCCACCAACATCATATCTGTTAACAGGTTTTCCATCCAGTCTATTGATGGTCACTTCATATCTGCCACCCAGTGCTATTCATCTCTCTCTGACACATGTGCAAACTTCTGAATTCATATCATCTGCACATACGACTGGGTTACATGTGGAAGTGACGTTCCCATCTATAGACCAGAATTCTGGTAAAAGACGATGTTAGTAGATATCAAATTTTGTGAAGAGGAGTGTTACACGACTGGGTTCCAGAGCAGCTGATAATCCAACTTGTAGGTAATAAATACAGTGGCATGCAAAAGTTTGGGCACCCTTGGTCAAAATTACTATTACTTTAAACAATTAAACAATGTGAAGATGAAATGATCTGTAAATGGCATAAAGTTAAAAATGAAAAACACTTTTCAACATTTTAAGCAATATCAGTCTATTATTTTGGTTTTGTACAATTTTAGAGTGAAAAAAAAGAGTGTGTACCTTGCAAAAGTATCGGAACCCAAGGAGATTTGAGACCTTAGATAACTTTCAAAGCTTTATAAATACCTAGACTCCTCTAATCTTGTCCCAAAAAACAGCAACTATGGGTTTGTCTAAGCAGCTCTCTAGCACTCTAAAAATAAAAATGGATGAGGAATGAGAAGGCTATAAGAAAATAGCAAAGTGTTTTAGGTTGCCATTGTTATGCCTTCTCAGCAATATTTCTGATTAGTTATCCAACAGCTCCACCTATTGACATGTTTTGTATTGCAGCTTCATTTATTCTGCCTAAATGTTTCTATGCTGACTAATATTGTCCTTCTCAAGGCTCCGTAGTTTCCCATCAGGTCTTGTTTTGTCCAGCCCCCTTCCTCTTCAGCAGCCATCTTTCCTCATGTGTGGCAGTCACACTATGACCTCTGCATTAGACAGTCAGTTCTTCTGTTGTTTTCCTCATCATAGCACAGTCGGTGAGTTACTATAATTCCCTGTATTGTCACTAATAGCTTTCTAGTTCTCATGTCTTCAGAGCTATCTCTTCTGCCTTGCAGCTGTCCCTCATATTCACTATGCTGTGTAATCCATGTATCTACATAATGTGATATACTGAGATATGCTGTATACTTTATACTGAATACTGTTATTTTCTTGTAGTTTTACTCTGATCCTATTAATAAAGGTTGAAAAGGACCCCCCTGCATCCAGCTCAATGAATTGATAGGAAAGAGTTAACTGACAACTAGTTCACACAGACGGATTGAGGGTGTCAGAACAGCCATTTCCTTAGTACAAAATGGAATTAAGAAATAGCAGTTAACAAGAACACTGGAGGTCAATAGAAGGTCTGGAAGTTCAAGAAACATTTCAGAGACAGCTGCTTTTAGGATTGCTAAAAAGACAAATCAGAGTCTCTGTTTGACTGCAAAAAAACCTTCAGGAAAATTTAGCAGACTCTTTTGTTCAGCGACACCTGCACAAATTTGGCTTTCATGGAAAAGTCTTCAAAAGAAAACCTCTCCTGCACCATCACCACAAACTTCAGCATCACTAGTTTGTAAAAGAACATCTAAACAAGCCTGATGCATTTTGGAAACAAGTCCTGTGGACCAATTAAGTTACAATAGAACTCTTAGGCCACAATGAGCAAAGGTATGTTTGGAGAAAAAAGGTCATTGAATTTCATTAAATGAAGACCTCTCCAACCATTATGCATGGGGTGGATCAATCATGCAATAGGGTTGTGTTATAGCCAGTGACATGAGGAACATTTCACAAGTAGAAGGAAGAATGGATTCAATGAAATTCCAGCAAATTCTTGAATCAAACATAACACCAACTGTGAAAAAGCTGAAGTTGAAAAAGCATGGCCTCTACAAATGGATAATGATCCTAAATACACCAAAATCTAAAATAGACTACCCCAAAAGGCACAAGTTAAAGGTTTTACCATGGCCATCATAATCCCCTGATCTAAACACATTGAAAACCTGTTGATTGAACTCAAAAGAGTAATGCATACAAGACAGCCCAGGAATGTCAAAGAACTGGAAGATATTTGCAAGGAAGAATGGATATAAATCCCTCAAGCAAGAATTGAAAGACTCTTGGCTGGCTACAAAAAAGTGATTACAAGCTGTGATACTTACCAAAATTACTGTTCATAGTAACAGTAATTTTGACCAGTGGTGCACAAACCTTTGCATGTCACTGTGTATAGTAAATTTTCTTTTTCAGACAAGTTAGGATTAATTAAGGTAGATTTCTGGGTCCCTTAATAGGTACCATAGGTCCTTCAGTTAGCCTACCAGTCCTGTTCTGATACTCACTTGCTAAGAAGCCTACACACAAAGCACTATTGTAAGTCACAGATAATTGTGTTACATTTTATATCATATCTATCATATTTGGGGGGACTCCCACCCCTCACCCCATAAGACGCATTTTAGAAGCAGTGAAGGCTGTATACTCACCACTTCCTGGTTCTCTCTGTCAGCTGTGCTGTGCTGTGGCTGCACACAGAGTGAGGGCGCTCATGCTGTTGAGAGGCATGTGGGTGCTGATGAGAGGCATGGGCGCTGATTATAAGAGGAATGTGGGGTGATCTGAGGTTTGAATGGAGTGTCTTATTTATTTTGGGGCTCTTATCTGAGCTCTGATTGGGGGTCATTCACATTGGATTCTGAGCTAAGGTCTGATTGAGGGTCTAATCTGAGGTCTTATTGGGGTCTTATTGACATTGGGGATCTGATTTGGGCTGTCTGCTAAAGTCTAATTAATATTGGGGGTCTCATTTGTTGGTCTGACTGTAGATCTAATGAAAAATATTTTTTTCTTGTTGTCCTTCTCTAAAACATAGGTGTGTCTTATGGACCAGTGCATCTAATAGGACGAAAAATACGGTATAGTGTTTCTCATTTAAACCAAAAAGCTCTTTTTGGAGAGAGGCTGCTTTCTCCTTGCAATCCTGTCATACACACCATTGTCTTCTTGATGATGGATTCATGAACATTAGCTAATGTGAGAAAGGCTTTTAGTTGTTTAGAAGTTACCTTGGGTTCCTTTGTGACCTTGCAGATTATTACCTTCCTTGATCTTGGTGTGATGTTTGTTGTTCAACCACTCCTGGAGAGGATAATAAAAGTCTTTAATTTCCTCCATTAATAGAAAATCTGACTGTGGATTGGTAGAGTCCAAACTCTTTAGAGGTTTTGTAACATTTTCCAGCCTAGGAACCATCAACTCCTCTTCTGAGGTCCAGAAATCTCCTTTGTTTGTGCTTTGATACACTTCCACAAACGTGTTATGAAAGTGAGACTTTGATAGATCCCTTTTCACCTGACTTTCCCCCAAGGATTGAAAACACCTGTCTCTAATTTCACCTTTAAATTATGATAGTCCTAAAGGTTCACATACCTTTGCCACACACATACATGTGATATAATGAATCATTTTCCTCAAGAAATAAATGTCTAATATTTTTTATTCATGTTTGATTTGGTTGTCCTTATCCACTTTTAGGACTAATGTAGTTTTAGGTAAGATTTATGCAGAAATTAAAAAAATTATTGAGGGTTAACAAACTTTCAAGCACCACTGTGCTGAGGAGGTTATCAATAGTTTCAACTAGTTTCCAATTCAGGGGTAAACAACACCCAGCCTCCAGCTATTGTAAAACTACAACTCCTAGCATGCTCCAGTCACTTCCATTAGAGTTCCGATAACAGCTAAGCAAGTATGCATGCTGATGTCTTGTGATGCAACTTCCACCTGTGCACTGGATTTTGTTTAGTGCATTACACAAAGAGCATCTATTCTGCATAATAGGACATATAAGACAAAATGAAGACTGGAACAGAACAACAACATGGAGTTAAACTGAAATTGTCAGTATCTTCCTAGTTTAGGCACCTAAAAAATATCTGCTGAGACAATAATGTTACTTTACTTGTCTGAAGAGATAGCACGAGAATAGCTGTGAAGTCCCCTGGTGATTTCACCTATCAAGTAATGGTCCTACTGGGACAAACCTTGAGTTATTACAGTGATATGTGTGTCCGACTAGGTAAGCAGAAGGCTCAGGACTCCAGAAGATCTTTTAATCATAAAACTAGGTCATCACCCCATGATGTTTTTTGCTTTATGATGGAACATACAATGCCAGCCACTAGATTTAGTCTCACGGTGTCCTTCTCCTGTCAACTGCTGCATTATGCATTCCAGCTTTTCCATTATTCCTGAGTAATACTGATGGGAAGACCCATAAGGGCAAGTGACCTAGACATTTTCTCTGCAAGCAATCCATCTTTAGAATTGTTGGATTTATCTGAGTTTACACTGCCAAGGACTGCTGTGCAAGTCCATAAATGTCACAGATGTTCCAGCTCTGTTAGGTACCTAGCAGTGCACTGAGTCTGTGTGGATTGTGGTGGCTCACCCCTCTATAGATGTGGATCAAAGGTGCAGTACCAACGGCTTACCCGTAGCCGTACAGGTGCGTAAAGTATAAATATCAAGAAGGCAATGGTACACACACTTTCATCTGTCAGAGTTATAATAAGTATTTGTTCTAATAGATATATAGAATTGATGGGTGTATTCGCATCTGAATTTCAAGTTGATTTAAAAGTATTTATTAATAGCAACCAATTATAAAATATAGAATATTACTAATAAAAAAGATTATTATCCAATATTAAGTATAAACATAAATCACCAGCACTGGGAAGAGTAAAAAAATAATAAATTACAGTAATGAGTATTCCACGTCTTTAGTGGGGGGATAAATACATAGGATAAAATAAAAGCCGTTGTCTTCCTATGGACACTAATCATAGGCAATGTTCTCCTGTAAGGGAAACACTGGTAATATTGTCCCACTTGTATTTGGTTTTTCCACAGATAAAAAGAATAGTTAGTTATAGTGCAACTGCAGTTCTTATAGGACCCTTCAAGTATAAACCTGTAAAGGTATAGTGTGCAAAAGAATAGTAGCAATTTGATATTCATTCAATACGTTACCCCCTCCAGCGTATGGATCAATTACGTGGGGAGCGGGGATAACTCAGATGATCCTCTCCGTGTTGTGTGATATGTCCCAGTCGCTCAGAGTTCCTTCTGGCAGCACGAGGTTGTAGATCACGCGCACTTTTAGTGCGGCGTGCAGAGGGATGCTCGGCGGAGCGGCGTTCCATGTGGCGTTCCACGTGGGTACCCGCAATACAAGGGCTTCTCTTAATGATCCTCGCTGTTGCACTTGTAAATTCCGCTTGTAGCTGTCCTCCCTGTGAGCATCCCCCTGCATGCCGCACTCAATTAAAAGTGCGCGTGATCTACAACCTCGTGCTGCCAGTAGGAACTCTGAGCGGCTGGGACATATCACACAACATGGAGAGGATCATCTGAGATATCCCCGCTTCCCACGCAATTGATCCATATGCTGGAGGGGGTAACGTATTGAACGAATATCAAATTGCTAAAATATAGAATATTACTAATAAAAAAGATTATTAATAGTAGCAATTTGATATTCGTTCAATACGTTACCCCCTCCAGCATATGGATCAATTGCGTGGGGAGCGGGGATATCTCAGATGATCCTCTTGTTAAGGGAATCTCTTTTTTATCCCTTACTTCAATTGATTGTCTCTGTCCAAATTAGATTTGAGTGCATGCGTCGACGCTAAGAACTCCAGACCACACAGAATGTTGCTGGTTTGAAATCCTATACACTTCTCTTTATTTTCAGAAAGCACTGTCTCATTTTAATTCTCTGATTTAGGAGGGATTTAGGAGTGGTTATCAAATCACATGTATCTCCATACCATATTATAATTGGATGTCCAGAGTATATAACCTTTTTTGGACATGGAGCATAAATTTATGAAATCACAAAACAGGATATATGTATACAATAGGTTTCTTTTGCATCTGCGCAGTCTTATTCAGGCATTGGCTGACTAATATTCTCTTCGTCATTCAAAACAGGAACTAGGTGCTTCTGTCTGAAGGCCTATCTTGCGTAAGCTGTTCCAAGCTATCTGGATAAGATGATTGTTAAATGCATAACATAAGATGTAACAGATAAGATGTAACAGATTTCTATGTTTTTTCTTATTGCTCACCTTCACACTCTCCATGTTGTGTGATATGTCCCAGCCGCTCAGAGTTCCTACTGGCAGCAAGGTTGTAGATCACGCGCACTTTTAATTGAGTGCGGCGTGCAGGGGGATGCTCATAGGGAGGACAGCTACAAGCGGAATTTACAAGTGCAACAGCGAGGATCATTAAGAGAAGCCCTTGTACTGCGGATACATACTTATTATAACTCTGACAGATGAAAGTGTGCGTACCATTGCCTTCTTGATATTTATATCTTTAATATGGAGCCATACAGCCTCCATCTTGCCAGTTTCATCAGATCAGAAGCATATGCAGGAATTTCTCAAAGAAGGATAGAGTTTGCTTGTGTAGATAAAGTACATGGGGGTATGCAGTTAGTTAATATATTGTACAGATGCATAGGGTAGTTGAGGAGTTGGTAGAGATATAACAAAAAAGCTATGGGCAAATAGGCAGGTTGTAAGCTGTAGACATCTGCTGTCACATTAAGGGAAGGATACACAGGTTATGTGACATTCAGGAGAACATGTATGTATGTGTACATTAAGTAGCTGGCAGGGGGTACCTAAGACAGTGTTCAGAGTAAGAGGGGCATGTGAAAGGCATTATTATGATTGAAGGTCCATTCCTACTGTTGCTCTACTGTGTCTGGTGGGCATGTGTCTGGCCCGACTGCTAGAGTAGCTTCTGCCAGCACTTCTTCTCGTTGCCCATAGGGGCCAATTCAAGCTTCCTCTGGCTCTTAAAAGTCTAGCATGTGCCCCAATCCTCCTTGGACAATGGCTGATCACCCAGGTATATTTAAGGCATTTTCACGTATTGGACAGTGCCTGAGCAATATGTTGTCTAGCTTACTATTTCCCTGCAAAGGTGTGCTGTATTAGTTTGTTTTTCTAGTGATTCTGCCTGTTTACCTGATTCTGACCATCCGCTCCCTGACCTGTACCTGATCTCCATATTAACCCTTTGCTGCCTACCCTGACTTTGGACTGTTTGCCGTATTGCATGTATTCTGCCAGCCCTCATCTTGATGGGACTACACTTTTGGTGGAGCCCTTGGTGCTCTGCATCTGTGTCTCTGACCCCCGGGGGTCAGATTTCACCACACAAAGGCTACTCCAGGAGGTGGTGGCCTAGTGGCTCCCCTGTACCAAGGTCCAAATCCTTGTATAGGAGGTAACGGGTGACTATAAAAGGACAACCAGGATATAGCCCTTAGGATTAGCCCAAGGTCAAATCTGTTGTCGATACACCACCAGCCCTGAATTTTGTTGAGAAAGATAGCTGTTATTCTTGGATCAAGGACTTTATTTTGCTACTGATGGGGAATAGGGGAGAGTAGAATGGATATAATTACCTTGTACTTTCTCAAAGGGGCTTTCTGGTTTGCATTAAGGCTGCAGTAGTTTTGTATATTTTTTTACTTTTATTGCTCCTATCTTCTGTTCTGGACTTCCATTCTGTAGCTTTTTATCTTTTCCTACGATGTTGTTACATACACGGGAGTGTCAAAGCAGCAACAAGGGTGGTGATAGGGAATGTCTAGGTAACTTGATGGGTGGGAGGAGCTATAAACTAGTGGAGGTTGTTATTCTATAATGCCCTGATTCTCTAATTAGGGCTAAAAAGTGGTTTAATATTGCTGCTAATGGGGTGTCCACATTGTTTTATAGAAAAGTCATTCTATAATGCTTTGAATCTCTAACTGGGGTTAAAAAGCTGTCTAATACTACTGCTATTGGGGTGTCCACATTGTTTTATAGAGTCATTCTATAATGCCTTGATTCTGTAATTGGGGCTTAAAAACGGTCTAATACTAGTTCTTTTGGGGTGCCCACATTGTTTTATACATACTGTAAGTAATTCTATAACACCTTGATTTTGTAATTGGTGTGAAAAAGCGGTCTAATACTACTGCTATTGTGGAGTACACATTGTTTTATACATAAATAATTCTTTACTACCTTGATTCTGTAATTGAGGTGAGAAAAAACTCTATTTTTACAGTTTTTCACCTTGTTTTATAGATAAGCAATTCCATTAGGCCTTGATTCTGTAATTGGGCTGAAAAAGAGGTCTAATACTACTGTTATTGGGGTGTCCAGGTGTAGTCTTCATTCTTTTTTTACTGCTGTCGTTTTCTTTTTATTACAGTTTTTCTCATATGCAAATTTTCAAACAAGGTGCCCAGAGGGGCGTTAGTATCGATCTAGGGAGCCCAGTAATTCCCCCCTCCAGTGCCCCTCATCACGGCAGCTCTAGATGCCTCCCATACACTGCCGAAATCTTGCGCAGGTGCAGTACCGCTCCCTGCCTGAGCGATAACAATACTCTGAAGGGAAACAGCTTCAAAAGCGTCTCTGGGCATGCACCGAGCCTAGTGACGTAATAATTCGGCCAACAGTACTGATGTGGGAGGTTACTTTTGCCCTGAAGAGGCATACTTGGGCTGTGAAAGAAGTCGGGCTGGGCACTGGAGGGGGGCGTTACTTGGCTCCCTAGATCAATACTAACGCCCCTCTGGGCACCTTGTTTGAAAATTTGCATATGAGAAAAACTGGAATAAAAAGAAAACGACAGCAGAAACAAAGAATGAAGACTACACCAGGGCACAAGGTATTTTATTGAACATGGCAATACTTATAGTTTCATACAGTAAAATCATGTGACAGATTCCCTTTAAAAAACTGAATCTATAATGGCTTGATTCTGTAATTGGGGTGAGAAAACAATCTATTTTTACAGTTATTTGTTTTTCCACCTTGTTTTATAGATGAGTAATTCCATTAGACTTTGATTCTGCAATTGGGGTGAAAAAGTGGTCTGCTAATGCTGCTATTGGGGTGTCCACATTGTTTTATAAATAAGCAATTCCATAACGCCTTGATTCTGTAATTGGGGTGAAAAAGCACTCTACTTTTACAGTTATTTGGTTTTCCACCTTGTTTTATAGATAAGCAATTCCATTAGGCCTTGATTCTGATTGGGGTGAAAAAACAGTCTAATACTACTGTTTTTGTACACTTACAGTTACTTTTACTGTACAGTGCCAGGGCCTTCCAAGGGAATGGGCAGTGGCAAAAATGTTTCTGGAGCTGGCAGAAGTAGCAGCAGAAGAAGGGAGATGGTAGCAGCAGTTGCAGAAACAGGCCAGAACTGCCAGTGTCATCTAGCGGTCATGTTTTGACCGGTAACCCAGCTGTCCTTCAGTGGTTGACTCGGTCTACAACATCATCTCAACTGACATCAGACACCCACAGCCAGGAGTCAGTGGGTTCCTCTGACACCACGTTTAGTTGGGGTTGCCAAGGAACAAGCTCTGTTACCCCACATGTCTTGAACCAGTATGTATCCACTCATGCAACAGCGCAGAAGCTTAACTTGCTCCTGGCCAAGTTCCTGGTACTACAGTCCTTCACTTTTCATGTGCACCTTTCAGAGAACTGGACAACCCAAGTATGAAAAAAAATTATATAATAATTTGCAATACACAGATACTGCACACAGTTATGCTCTACCACAGAAAATAATGAAGCAAGTGATATCAAAATACAATAGTTAAAGTGAATTATGATTCCTTAGAACAGAGATAAAGTATAACATGATGCCACAGTATAGAGATAATATACTGTATTATACTGGATGTAAGAGGTATGGGGCTGTATTATACTGGATGTAAGAGGTATGGGGCTCTGTATTATACTGGATGTAAGAGGTATGAGGCGCTGTATTATACTGGATGTAAGAGGTATGGGGCTGTATTATACTGGATGTAAGAGGTATGGGGCGCTGTATTATACTGGATGTAAGAGGTATGGTGCGCTGTATTATACTGGATGTAAGAGGTATGGGGCGCTGTATTATACTGGATGTAAGAGGTATGGGGCGCTGTATTATACTGGATGTAAGAGGTATGGGGCGCAGTATTATGCTGGATGTAAGAGGTATGGGGCGCTGTATTATACTGGATGTAAGAGGTATAAGGGGCTGTATTATACTGGATGTAAGAGGTATGAGGGGCTTTATTATACTGAATATAAGAGGTATGAGGGGCTGTATTATACTGGATGTAAGAGGTATAGGGCGCTGTATTATACTGGATGTAAGAGGTATGGGGCACTGTATTATACTGGATGTAAGAGGTATGAGGCGCTGTATTATACTGGATGTAAGAGGTATGGGGCGCTGTATTATACTGGATGTAAGAGGTATGGGGCGCTGTATTACACTGGATGTAAGAGGTATGGGGCGCTGTATTATACTGGATGTAAGAGGTATGAGGCGCTGTATTATACTGACTGTAAGAGGTATAGGGCGCTGTATTATACTGGATGTAAGAGGTATGGGGCACTGTATTATACTGGATGTAAGAGGTATGAGGCGCTGTATTATACTGGATGTAAGAGGTATGGGGCGCTGTATTATACTGGATGTAAGAGATATGGGGCGCTGTATTATACTGGATGTAAGAGGTATGGGGCGCTGTATTATACTGGATGTAAGAGGTATGAGGCGCTGCATTATACTGACTGTAAGAGGTATGGGGCGCTGTATTATACTGGATGTAAGAGGTATGGGGTGCTGTATTATACTGGATGTAAGAGGTATGGGGCGCTGTATTATACTGGATGTAAGAGGTATGGGGCGCTGTATTATACTGGATGTAAGAGGTATGGAGCGCTGTATTATACTGGATGTAAGAGGTATGGGGCTGTATTATACTGGATGTAAGAGGTATGGGGCTGTATTATACTGGATGTAATAGGTATGGGGCGCAGTATTATACTGGATGTAAGAGGTATGAGGTGCTGTATTATACTGGATGTAAGAGGTATGGGGCTGTATTACTGGATGTAAGAGGTATGGGGCGCTGTATTATACTGGATGTAAGAGGTATGAGGCGCTGTATTATACTGGATGTAAGAGGTATGAGGCGCTGTATTATAATGGATGTAAGAGGTATGGGGCGCTGTATTATACTGGATGTAAGAGGTATGGGGCGCTGTATTATACTGGATGTAAGAGGTATGGGGCACGGTATTATACTGGATGTAAGAGGTATGAGGCGCTGTATTATACTGGATATAAGAGGTATGAGGGGCTGTATTATACTGGATATAAGAGGTATGAGGGGCTGTATTATACTGGATGTAAGAGGTATGAGGCGCTGCATTATACTGGATGTAAGAGGTATGGGGCGCTGTATTATACTGGATGTAAGAGGTATGAGGCGCTGTATTATACTGGATGTAAGAGGTATGGGGCATTGTATTGTACTGGATGTAAGAGGTATGGGGCGCTGTATTATACTGGATGTAAGAGGTATGAGGGGCTGTATTATACTGGATGTAAGAGGTATGAGGGGCTGTATTATACTGGATATAAGAGGTATGAGGCGCTGAATTATACTGGATGTAAGAGGTATGGGGCGCTGTATTATACTGGATGTAAGAGGTATGAGGGGCTGTATTATACTGGATGTAAGAGGTATGAGGCGCTGTATTATACTGGATGTAAGAGGTATGAGACATTGTATTGTACTGGATGTAAGAGGTATGGAGCGCTGTATTATACTGGATGTAAGAGGTATGAGGGGCTGTATTATACTGGATGTAAGAGGTATGAGGCGCTGTATTATACTGGATGTAAGAGGTATGAGGCGCTGTATTATACTGGATGTAAGAGGTATGGGGCGCTGTATTATACTGGATGTCAGAGGTATGAGGCGCTGTATTAAGTTACATTCACACGAACATTGTGTTTTGCAGTCTGCAAATTGTGGATCCGCAAAAAAAGGATGATGTTCCGTATGGCATCCGTTTTTTTTGCAGATCCACTGTAATGATGTCTATCCTTGTCCGCAAATGGACAAAAATATGAATGGACATACAGATGTGGACAGCACACAGTGTTCATTGAAGTGAATGGGTCCACATCTGAGCCGCAAAATATGCAGATCGGAGGCTACAAAAACAACTGTGGTGTGAATGTAGCCTTACCCTGTATGTTCTGTAGTGATATACGTAATGTTAGGAGGGAAAAGGTTAGTTTACACAGGGTGATGTGCGCCCGACAGATTGGATCTTTTGTACAAACCAAAAGATCCAATCAGCCGACGAACGAGCATTTTGCTCGTTTGTCGGCTGATTAGGCCACTTTTACACGGTCCGATTATCAGCACTAGCATTCCTAGGAACGCTTTTTCGGCCGATAATTGGCCCCTGTAAAAGGACCTTTACACATCAATCTGTGTAATAGGGCCACTGATGAACTGAAAGACTTTTGACATGTCACAGAGACATATCAAAAGTTTTGATCAGTCCGGGTCTGAGTTCTAGACCCGTACTCTATCAGGAGATATAGCTTTTCCATCTCTCTCTGCAGGGGGCGGTTTATTTACCTTGTTTGGTGTGGTTTACATTTATTAAATTATTATATTTTAATAATTTTTAGGGCCTCTAAAAGGGTTGGCTGTGACTTTAAAAAGTCAAGGCATGTGGGCCTCTTTGATTTCAAAATGCCTGGGCTGAATTTCAGTCCCAGTCCAGCCCTATAAGTAGGTTATATTATACCATCAATTTCTGAATGGTGGGGTTCAACTGCTAGGACCCCACCAAACATGAGAATGAAGAGGATGCAATGCAGGTGTCTTAGTGCATATCCTTCAAAGATTTTCCCTGTATACAGTATCAGTGTTCATGATGACCAGTTGTGCAGGTAGCTTCAGTACCAGCTGTGGAAAACACCAGCTGAAGATTACAATGGAGAACATCACTCATGCTGGGGTTTATCACTTCCCTGCTGGTAATCAGTAAACCAGTCCTCCATTTTGTCAGAAGGTCACAGCTCACAGGCTATTATAGCTGATAGGGGTATGCAGACATACAGGGGAGAAGTTGTGGTGTATTAGGTGTATGTTCAGAGAGGGAATCAAAAGGGCACTGGGTCATAATATCTATAAAATTCAATATCTAGACACAGGAGCATTAAAGAAAAAGATTCCATTTAAAAATGTGTTCAGTTTTGCGTAATGTATTTATTTGTGGGAATATTCTTTTAAATGTCTTTATAAATTCAGAATATTTTGCTCATATTCTTCCATTAAATATTTCTATGTGTCATTTTATCACAAACTCTATAATTAAATGCCACAAAAAAGACATACCTGAACCAGAATTAAATACAGTTCTCACCTTCAATAGAATTAAAACATTTTTCTTTTATGTCACAAGTGTGAATTGTGCTTTAAGTTGTTAATCAATCAAGTTAGTAATCATGGTGCAGTTTTTCTTTAGCTCCTTTAACGCCTCATTTACAGATTTAGAACACATTCAACAGTGAAGCCCTGTGGACCCGGCAAAGTTATTACAGAGTGTGCTCCCTCCGCACAGCTGAGCTTTTCAAATCTGCAAGAAAACTCATTCCTCTAAGGAACCAAGTCTTATTTTGCACACTTAAAGTAGCCAAAGATCTCACCTGTTGTAGCAGAGCCTTTCTGAGACTTTGCAATTTATTGTATCCATGACATGCATGTTATAGATAAAAAAAAAAACTTTATCACCTTATTCATGCACTTGCCCAATTACTGAGGTACAGCATGTGAAGTCACTATGGTTTTACATTACACAGGTATTCCCTCCACAGAATGCTTCCAAAATGTGGAATACAATGGGACATTCTCATAGATTTCATAGAAATTCAATATTAAATCAGAGGAATATAGAGGTATAGTGTGGGATTTCTGTGGTCATCTTATTATAACTATGTTTTGACTCCTTCTACTGTATGTATTCATCACCTGGAAGGACTAGTTAATGCACAATGCTGAACATGCATGCCTTCTCTTTGTGCAGGAACATGAACTATGTAATACTGGATTAATAGGCCATAGTCTCTGGAATGTTCACCAAACTTGCTCTCTCCAACCCACAGCCTCTGTGCACTGCCATGTCATTAGTCAACCGAACCTTTATGTGTTAGCAGCTGGGCATTACCATTTTCCAGACATGACAGGAGAGCATACTGGTCCTCTATAAATCCAGTGATTCACAGGTGATCTGACTGTAGGCATTTTCTTTCCCTTTCTTCTCCATTTGGCCCAGACCACCATGATTGCTTGTCTTGACCAGTGAAGCTTTTGATGGTGAGATATCTTTGACGTCTCACTACTGCAGACCATCTCCATTCTTTACAGAAATACAAAAACCAAACACAATGCAACATCACTCTGGGAACATCGAATATATGAACTAATATTATATTCACTACTAAAAGAATATGAGGTACTTAATGTTTTATAATGTGAATTCAAAAGATTTAAGAATAAACAAGCTTATGCAGGCTAAGGGAATACATATGTTTACTAAATGTGATAATAAAAATGTAAAACAAATACAGAGCAGTAAACATAAATAATAATTACTGGCCTGCACACAATATGGGGGGGGGGGCGTTGGTCACCATGTCGTAATAGCCAATACCCCATGGTGATACAAGAAAGAAATAGTGTTTTAATCACAACATCTTACCTGGGTGATGTTCCTCAATGGAGTGCCAGTAGGAGCGGTGAAAGGTCCTCTTTAATCTGAAAATAAATAAACGTTAATCTAATGCTCCAAGATAGCATCAATGAAAACTATATCTTGTTGCACAGAAAAGAGAAATTGGTTGGAAGGCAACATCTATTTAATAATGTATGCCGTTTGTATTGTGAAATTTGATTACTTATTTTCTTTAAATCTATTCTGGACTACTATCTTTAGTGGGGTTGTCCCATGATAAATATTCTACAGCATTCAAACCAGCATGTGGATCTGAATACTTTTGTAATAACATATAATTAAAAATTTTGCATAGCCACAATTTATTCAATATAATGTATCTGTATAGCACCACCTGCCCTTTGTTCTTTTTCTTATTTCTTTGTCCTGCTCCCTGACAAGGCCGCACATGCTCAGTTTAATCCTTCAACTGCCTCCTGAGCTGTGATAGGCAGAGCATGGACACGCACCCTGAGCTGTAGCAGAAAAGATCCTCCCCTTGAGCTGTCAGCTTGATATAAATCTAGCAAAGCAATGAATGGGGAGATCTTTGGATCCATATGAGGTACAGGGCTGTTCAAGCTTTGTTAGAAAAAGATTGTCATGTACTATATGATTATTGATTTTCATTTTTTACATTGGTGATGGGATAACCCCTTTAAGTCATTTTCCATGTCAGTTTTCTCTTTTATGGTAAGTGTTAAATTCCCATGTGAGAACATACAGCAGCACATAAAATCAGATGAATAGTTACCTGTTTTGAATTAAAAAAAAAAAAGTCATTCTACAAAAAATTAATTGTCCAGAGCTTTCAAATCTGTTCTATAATAGTCTACATCATTTAACCTACACTCATATCGGATCTTTCTGCCACTTCTAATTGTCCAGTTTCTACAAACTGCAAAGGGACCATATAATTAGAGTTTCTTCCACAGCTATGACACCACTGACGTCAGATGTGTCAGAAAGTGTCACCATACTTCCAATCATTTTAATTTGTAATGCCTCAGATTCCTGGAGGAAAAAGCAGAGATGTGAGAGGTACAGAGACTTGTCTCACTTAGGATCCTTCTGCTACCAGAGTGACACTTTCATATTAGATAAGAGAAGTGTGGTTTCTTAGCCAGCTCAACCACATGCTCTTTCCTCCCCAAAGGTCTCCTCCGAGCTGTCTGCTCAGTGTTGATAATTACATGCTGGAGCTGTCTTCTTCTCTCAGGAACATTCTCTCTTATTAGACTCGTTTTCTTCCTTTTTGCCCTTCCTAGTTAGTCTTAAGAGTTTGCCATCAGATAAAACATGATTTCAGAATCAAGGCTAGAAGACAATCAAGACAGTTACATAATGCAGCTCAAAGCGTTCATTAGTGTCAAGTGTCTCCCAACTCAATGATACTGTAATGAACTTCCAGGAGCCATAACAGTCTTGCGAAAAGGAAGAAGGGAAAAAAAAACATAAAATCCATGTTACAGAACTAATTTATTACCTACCTGCTCATATGGGACATGTTTTTATTGATGCCCACACACACACTTAAGTATAACATGAATTGTCCACTCATACTTGTAGGCTATTTTTACAGGATATAATCACCGTAAGGCTCTCTATTCTATATCACATACTGTATATGAAAGACCACACTTTAGTGCCGCTATAGATGGTGCAGAAGAAGGGTCTGAGGGTCACAAAAGGTGACTCTACCACTCCACTACTATACATAGCATGTGATTGTAGGGGCATTGATGCAGTCAATGTATTCCTCCGTATAAGATATTTTCTCTTATAATGCATGTACATGGTTCTAGTGTTAAAAAAAACTGTCCTGAACATTACATTATACACAAAAGAGTTATATTTTCCACCTAGGTTAAATGACACTCTCCATAGTTGTTTGCTCCATATTGTTGATCCTTTTTATGTGTTTGGTAGTGAAATCATACTGACAGATTGTCCTCTAGCATTATTATGAAGCACATGTGGATCCGCTGTGTCAATTGAACAGATTTGACTTGGAGCTATCCCTAAGTGGCCTCCATGGTCTTCTCTGTACAGGGAAATGCAGGGGAGTGACCAGGCAGCTACCTCTTGATGTACAGTAGTCTCTGTTAGTCAAGTCAAGTGACTGCTGACCTACAGGTGTCAAGTGACATCAATGCTCCTTTTCACTAAGAAGTGCCCATTGCTGAACATGCCACAAAAAGAAAGCATTTAAAACACTAAAACAGGAGGGGAGAGAAGAAGCATCGAAAAACTATAAGAAAAAAAATAGAACATGTAAAAGACAAATGAAAGTAGCCAAACTAGAGACCGAGAGATTAATCGCCAAAGAGAGTAAAACTAACCCTAAAATGTTCTTCAATTATATAAATGGTAAAAAGTATAAACCTGAAGGTGTCGGCCCCTTACAGAGTAATAAGGGGGGAGTTGCAGAAAGCGATGAGGAGAAAGCAAAGCTACTAAATATTTTTTTCTCCACTGTATTCACTGAGGAAAATAAACTGCCAGATGAAATGCAGAATATAAAAGTAAATTCCCCATTAAAAGTGCCCTGTCTGACCTAGGAAGAAGTACAGCAATGTCTTAAAAAGATTAAAATAGACAAATCGCCAGGACTGGATGGCATACACCCTCGTTTCCTAAGAGAAATAAGTAATGTCATCGCCAGACCCTTATTTCTGATATTTAAGGACTCTATACTGAAAGAAAGTGTTCCACAGGATTGGCGCATAGCAAATGTGGTGCCAATATTCAAAAAGGGTCCGAAAACAGATCCCGGAAACTATAGGCCGGTAAGTTTAACATCTGTCATGGGTAAACTGTTTGAAGGTTTTCTAAGAGATGTTATCTTGGAGTACCTCAATGAAAATAAGCAAATAACTCCATATCAGCATGGCTTCATGAGGGTCATGCCAAACTAATTGAATCAGTTTCTATAAGGAGGTAAGTTCTAGACTTGACCATGGCGAATCAATGGATGTGGTATATCTGGACTTCTCCAAAGCATTTGACATGGTACCACATAAAAGGTTAGTATATAAAATGAGAATGCTTGGCCTGGGAGAAAATGTCTGTATGTGGGTAAGTAACTGGCTCAGTGATAGAAAACAGAGAATGGTTATTAATGGTACATACTCAGATTGGGTCACTGTCACTAGTGGGGTACCACAGGGGTCAGTATTGGGCCCTATTCTCTTCAATATATTTATTAATGATCTTGTAGAAAGCTTGAACAGTAAAATATCAATTTTTGAAGATGACACTAAACTGTTTAAAGTAATTAAGACAGAAAAGGACAGTACACTGCTACAGATGGATCTGGATAGATTGGAGGCTTGGGAAGAGAAGTGGCAGATGAGGTTTAACACTGAAAAATGTAAGGTTATGCACATGGGAAGGAATAATGCAAGTCACCAGTACATACTAAATGGTAAAACACTGGGTAACAGGACCTAGGAATTTTAGTGAACAGCAAACTAAGCTGCAGAAACCAGTGTCAGACAGCTGCTGCCAAGGCCAATAAGATAATGGGTTGCATCAAAAGGGGGCATAGATGCCCGTGTTGAGAACATGCCACTTTACACATCGCTAGTCAGACCTCACATGGAGTACTGTGTACAGTTCTGGGCTCCTGTGAACAAGGCAGACATAGCAGAGCTGGAGAGGGTTCAGAGGAGGGCAACTAAAGTAATAACAGAAATGGGTGGACTACAGTACCCAGAAAGATTATCAAAATTAGGGTTATTCACTTTAGAAAAAAGACGATTGAGGGGAGATTTAATAACTATGTATAAATATATCAGGGGTCAGTACAGAGATCTCTGCCATCATCTATTTATCCCCAGGACTGTGACTGTAATGAGGGGACATCCTCTGCGTCTGGAGGAAAGAAGGTTTCTATACAAACATAGAAGAGGATTCTTTACGGTAAGAGCAGTGAGACTATGGAACTCTCTGCCTGAGGAGGTGGTGATAGTAAGTTCACTAAAAGAGTTCAAGAGGGGCCTGGATGTATTTCTGGAGGGTAATAATATTACAGGTTATAGTTATTAGAGATGGGTCATTGATCCAGGGAGTTATTCTGATTGCCTGATTGGAGTCAGGAAGGAATTTTTTCCCCTAAAGTAGGGAGAATTGGCTTCTACCTCACAGGGTTTTTTTGCCTTCCTCTGGATCAACTTGTAGGATAACAGGTCAAACTGGATGGACAGATGTCTTTTTTCGGCCTTATAAACTTATAAACTATGTTACTATGAAAAATGGATACATAAAAACACTGGTGTGTTCATGGTCTAATAGAAATGAATAGGTCATTGTGCTGTCCCCATAAAATATGGATAGCACATGGATGAAAGATATGGTTGTGTGAATGAAGCCTAAAGTTTAAGAAATGACACTTGGATGAGGTCAGCATCAAGTCATAGATGCCCCCACAGTGCTCTCCAATAATCTACCAGTAAGAAGTGCCCCCATAGATGCCCCTACAGCGCACCCCAATAATGTACCAGTAAGAAGTGCCCCCATAGATGCCCCCACAGTGCCCCCATAGATGTCCCCACAGTGCCCTCTAATAATGTGCCAGTAAGAACTGCCCCATATCATGTGCCAGTAAGAACTGCCCCACCAGCGCTCCTCTCCTGTATTATAATAAATAGAGATGAGCGAGTAGTGTTCGATCGAGCCGGTATTCGATAGAATATAACGCTATTCGGCATACTCGATTTCGATCGAGTATAACGGCGATGGCGCACTTAGAATTCGTTTCCCCTCCCACCTTCCCTGGCGCTTTTTTTTCCACCAATCACCATGCAGGGAGGGTAAGACAGGCCCGCGGAGCACGCTGGCAGCGCGAAAACGGCGTCTACATGGATTGGCTGGAAAAACCACGTGACCTCGAATCATAAAAACTCAGCTCTTCCTGCTCGTTCGCATATGCTGCGTGAACTTAGTCAGGGACAGAGGCTGGAGAAGGGAGAGATAGGTTTTAGCTGTTGGACAGGCAGGAGTGTGATTAAAAGCCCTTATCAGGGCTACTATAGTGCAGTACAGTGATAGCTTTACTACCATATACACTCTGCAGAGAACGGCTGCTGTATTCAGGGATAGCTGCTGGAGTAGGGACAGAGAGAGGCATTAGTGGTGTATTAGGTGCTCTGCTACATACCAAACTATATTTGGCACTACTGTTCTGCGTTCTTTTTGGCTGCAAAACCCTGTTATATACCTAGTGTGTATATGCACCATCTGATCTTCTGGCAGTATACGGCTGTGTACATTTTTTTTTTTTAAATACAGTTTCTTTGGCTCTAGTGTTCTGGGTTCTGTGTGCCTGCAATACCCTTTTTGTATACCAGATGTAAATACCACCGTCTGACCTGTTAGTACACGGCTGTGTACTAGAAATATTAAAAAAAAAGGCATTTTATTTGGCACCTGTACTGTGCGTTCTGCGTGCCTGCAAAAATCTTGTATATACGTGGTGTTAATACACACCGTCTGACCTGTTAGTACACGGCTGTGTACCTAGAAATATTTTAAAAAAAGGCCTTTTATTTGGCACCTGTACTGTGCGTTCTGCGTGCCTGCAAAAATCTTGTATATACGTGGTGTTAATACATACCGTCTGACCTGTTAGTACAAGGCTGTGTACCTAGAAATATATAAAAAAAGGTATTTTATTTGGCACCTGTACTGTGCGTTCTGCGTGCCTGCAAAAATCTTGTATATACGTGGTGTTAATACACACCGTCTGACCTGTTAGTACAAGGCTGTGTACCTAGAAATATATATAAAAAAAGGCATTTTATTTGGCACCTGTACTGTGCGTTCTGCGTGCCTGCAAAAATCTTGTATATACGTGGTGTTAATACACACCATCTGACCTGTTAGTACAAGGCTGTGTACCTAGAAATATTAAAAAAAAGGCCTTTTATTTGGCACCTGTACTGTGCGTTCTGCGTGCTTGCAAAATTATTTTATATACGTGGTGTTAATACACACCGTCTGACCTGTTAGTACACGGCTGTGTACCTAGAAATATAAAAAAAAAGGCATTTTATTTGGCACCTGTACTGTGCGTTCTGCGTGCCTGCAAAAATCTTGTATATACGTGGTGTTAATACACACCGTCTGACCTGTTAGTACACGGCTGTGTACCTAGAAATATTTAAAAAAAAGGCATTTTATTTGGCACCTGTACTGTGCGTTCTGCGTGCCTGCAAAAATCTTGTATATACGTGGTGTTAATACACACCGTCTGACCTGTTAGTACACGGCTGTGTACCTAGAAATATTTTAAAAAAGGCATTTTATTTGGCACCTGTACTTTGCGTTCTGCGTGCTTGCAAAATTATTTTATATGTGGTGTTAATACACACTGTCTGACCTGTTAGTACACGGCTGTGTACCTAGAAATATATAAAAAAAAGGCATTTTATTTGGCACCTGTACTGTGCGCTCTGCGTGCTTGCAAAATTATTTTATATACGTGGTGTTAATACACACCGTCTGACCTGTTAGTACACGGCTGTGTACCTAGAAATATTTAAAAAAAAGGCATTTTATTTGGCACCTGTACTGTGCGTTCTGCGTGCTTGCAAAATTATTTTATATACGTGGTGTTAATACACACCGTCTGACCTGTTAGTACAAGGCTGTGTACCTAGAAATATATATATAAAAAAAGGCATTTTATTTGGCACCTGTACTGTGCGTTCTGCGTGCCTGCAAAAATCTTGTATATACGTGGTGTTAATACACACCGTCTGACCTGTTAGTACACGGCTGTGTACCTAGAAATATTAAAAAAATGGCATTTTATTTGGCACCTGTACTTTGCGTTCTGCGTGCTTGCAAAATTATTTTATATACGTGGTGTTAATACACATCGTCTGACCTGTTAGTACACGGCTGTGTACCTAGAAATATTTAAAAAAAAGGCATTTTATTTGGCACCTGTACTGTGCGTTCTGCGTGCCTGCAAAAATCTTGTATATACGTGGTGTTAATACACACCGTCTGACCTGTTAGTACACGGCTGTGTACCTAGAAATATATAAAAAAAGGCATTTTATTTGGCACCTGTACTGTGCGTTCTGCGTGCTTGCAAAATTATTTTATATACGTGGTGTTAATACACACCGTCTGACCTGTTAGTACACGGCTGTGTACCTAGAAATATTTAAAAAAAAGGCATTTTATTTGGCACCTGTACTGTGCGTTCTGCGTGCTTGCAAAATTATTTTATATACGTGGTGTTAATACACACCGTCTGACCTGTTAGTACAAGGCTGTGTACCTAGAAATATATAAAAAAAAGGCATTTTATTTGGCACCTGTACTGTGCGTTCTGCGTGCCTGCAAAAATCTTGTATATACGTGGTGTTAATACACACCATCTGACCTGTTAGTACACGGCTGTGTACCTAGAAATATATAAAAAAAGGCATTTTATTTGGCACCTGTACTGTGCGTTCTGCGTGCTTGCAAAATTATTTTATATACGTGGTGTTAATACACACCGTCTGACCTGTTAGTACAAGGCTGTGTACCTAGAAATATTTAAAAAAAGGCATTTTATTTGGCACCTGTACTGTGCGTTCTGCATGCCTGCAAAAATCTTGTATATACGTGGTGTTAATACACACCGTCTGACCTGTTAGTACACGGCTGTGTACCTAGAAATATATAAAAAAAAAGGCATTTTATTTGGCACCTGTACTGTGCGTTCTCCGTGCTTGCAAAATTATTTTATATACGTGGTGTTAATACACACCGTCTGACCTGTTAGTACAAGGCTGTGTACCTAGAAATATTTAAAAAAAGGCATTTTATTTGGCACCTGTATTGTGCGTTCTGCGTGCTTGCAAAAATCTTGTATATACGTGGTGTTAATACACACCGTCTGACCTGTTAGTACACGGCTGTGTACGCCAAATATTGTAACAAAAAAAAAAATGCGGAGGTCTAGGGAAATTGGACGTGGACGTGGACGAGGACGGGGGCGCGGAAATGCTTTTGGGGGCCTTGTTGAAGACAGTGGGGATATAATGCGTGCTGGTGAGGGGCAGCCAGGATTCCGCTCATCCAGAATCCCTGCCTTTATGGGACAGTTAAGCAGGGGGTGGGTTACACCGCTGTTGAGGCCTGAGCAGTGTGAGCAGGTGGTGCAATGGATAGCCGATAGCGCTTCCACACAGTTGTCCACCAGCCAGTCATCCACACAGTCTCACTCTGACCCTCCTTTCTCCACACCTGGCCAACAGAGTCAACCCACCCTTGACCCCTCCCAGGAGCTCTTTTCGGGTCCTTTTTCAGATGTGCCGGAAGAATCCCTGGAGCTACCAGAGGAATTTGTTTGTAGTGATGCCCAACCACTTGAGTATTCGCCATCTCCTGCTGATGTGGACCCTGAACCAGCATCTGTTATCATGAGCGATGATGATGATGAGACGCAGTTGCCATCAAGGGAGGCTGTTGGAATGTCCAGTGGGCAGGAGGAGGAGCAGAGTGAGGAAGTGGAAGAGGAGGTGGTGGATGACGAAATGACCGACCCCACTTGGCCAGGGGTGATGTCCAGCGGGGAAAGCAGTGGAGAGGTGGTGGTCTGCGCAGCACCGAAAAAGGCAGCAAGAGGCAGAGGGATGTCCAGAGGCAGAGGGATGTCCAGAGGCAGAGGGATGTCCACAGGTAGAGGGATGTCCAGAGGCAGAGGACAGTCCAGACAGAGAAGTGAGGCCACAGCCAGCAGGGCCGAAGCTGTTCCCGGCAGCGGGCAGTCGCGCGAAGCTCCCCCATCGAGGCCTCGTACTTCTGTGGTGTGGAGATTTTTTAATGTTTGTGCGGATGACAAACTGAGCGCGGTTTGCACACTCTGCCACTCAAAACTGAGTAGGGGCTCTGAGAAGAGCAATCTGACCACCTCAGGCATGCGGCGTCACTTGGAAGTCAAGCACTGGGCTGAGTGGGGGAGAGCAAACGCAATACAACCTGCGCAAGGTCTTCCTGCCACTGCCTCTTCCCCTTTGTTGTGTGCTGCCACTGCGGTCCAGACCTCCAGCCAGGACACCTCCACATCTGCCTCTGCCTCGGCTACTTTGGGGCCTTCTCCTTCAGCCTCCCCTTCCCCTGCATCTTCGCCTGCACCTTCACACTCCTCGTCCCATCAACTGTCCATCTCGCAGGCGTTCGACCGCAGGCGGAAGTACGCCTCGAGTCACCCCCAAGCCCAAGCCTTAAACTGCCACATCTCCAAACTGCTGGCCCTGGAGATGTTGCCGTTTAGGCTTGTGGAGACGCAGGCCTTCCGCGACCTGATGGCGGCTGCCGCACCTCGCTATTCCGTCCCCAGCCGCCACTACTTTTCCCGGAGTGCAGTCCCCGCCCTGCACCAGCACGTGTTGCGTAACATCAGGCGGGCCCTGAGGTACGCAGTCAGCGCAAAGGTCCACTTGACAACCGACTCGTGGACAAGCGCTTGCGGCCAGGGACGATACATTTCTTTGACGGCACACTGGGTGAATGTTGTGGAAGCGGGGACGGGGTCGCAAACAGAGACGGCCTACCTACCACCCCCGCCCAAGATTGCCAGCATGGGTTCTGATACACCCCCCTCCTCTTCCTCCTCCTCCTCTGCCTTAACATCGCCCTCAGCCGCTAGCTGGAAGCGTTGCAGCACTGGCGCGGGGAGACGTCAGCAGGCGGTGCTTAAGCTCATCAGCTTGGGCGACAGGAAGCACAGCGCCCCAGAGGTGAGGGACGCCATATTGCAGCAGACGGAGATGTGGCTGTCGCCGCTGCAGCTAGGACCAGGCATGGTCGTGTGCGATAACGGCCGTAACCTGGTGGCGGCTCTGGAGCTTGCCGAACTCAATCACGTACCATGCCTGGCCCACGTTTTTAATCTGGTAGTCCAAAAATTTCTAAAGACTTACCCCAACCTGGCAGAGCTACTGGTGAAAGTGCGGCGCTTGTGCGCTCACTTTCGTAAGTCAACTGTAGCTGCTGCTAGCTTAAAAAAACTCCAGCAACGCCTCCATTTGCCTGAACATCGGCTGTTGTGCGACCTGCCGACTCGCTGGAATTCCACCTATTCCATGTTGGCCAGGGTGTGTGAGCAGCAGAGAGCATTGATGGAGTACCAGATTATGAATCCACGCGTGCCTCCAACTCAGCTCCCTCAGTTGGCCAACCACGAGTGGCCATGGATGGCAGACATATGCGATGTACTGCGTATCTTTGAGGAGTCCACCACGAAGGTCAGCAGCGAGGACACTATAGTGAGCGTAACCATCCCGCTCCTATGCGTCCTTAAAGAATCGCTCATCGCAATAAGGGAGAACGCATTGCACGCAGAGGAGATGGGGGTAGGAGGAGACGCAACTGAGCTACACAGTCAGACCACACTTTTGTCTGCTTCTCGGTGGCAGTTGCAGGAGGAGGAGGAGGATGATGAGGAGGAGGACGACGTGGAGGTGGCTGTGGAAGAGGAGGAGGATGCTGGCGGCGAGGGTAGCAGTCAGGCTGTGTGCGTCCCATTGGTTCAGCGCGGATGGGGCAGAGAGGAGGCGGAAGAGGAAGAGGAGGAAATGGCAAGTGATCCTTCTGGTGGGGGCAGTGACGTCATGCCTATTCAGAGTCTGGCACACATGGCTGACTTCATGCTGGGCTGCTTTTCCCGGGACACACGTGTTGTCCGGATAGTGGAGAACAAACTGTACTGGGTCTTCGCACTCCTGGACCCCCGGTATAAAGATAACGTCTCCTCTTTTATTCCGGTAGAGGAGAGGACGAATCGATTGCTGGAATACCAGAGGGAACTCGTGCAGAACATGATGGAGATTTTCCCACCCACCATCGCTGGCGGCAGAGAGGAGAGGGTCTCCCAGAGTCCCACAACATCCATCAGGCCCACAGCCACCAGGGGAACACTCTCCAAGGTGTGGGACACGTTCATGGCACCCCCTCGTGCAACTTCCATCACTGCGGGGCCCACTATCAGCAGGAGGAACAAGTATCGGCAGATGTTGCGGGAGTACCTGGCAGACCGTACCCCTGTCCTCCCCGATCCCTCGGCGTCCTACACTTACTGGGTCTCCAAGTTGGACACGTGGCTGGAACTGTCCCTGTACGCCTTGGAGGTGCTTGCCTGCCCTGCCGCCAGTGTGCTATCAGAAAGGGTGTTCAGCGCAGCCGCCTGTCAACCGACAGTGCCGACAGGCTGACGCTAATCAAAATGAACAGCAAGTGGATTGACCCGGACTTTGCTTCTCCAACAGTGGAAAGCAGCCAAAAGTGAAGTGCCATCTGTATGAAGTGCCATTTCCTCCTCCACCTCCTCCTCCTTAACCGCCGTAGAATTGCTCCGTAAAAAAAAAAAATATATTTATGGCTCACCTCTTGGGCCTACAAACAATTTTTAAGAGGTCTCACCTCTTGGGCCTACAAACAATTTTTCTCATGGCTCACCTCTTGGGCCTATAAACAATTTTTAAGAGGTCTCACCTCTTTGGCCTCCACATAATTTTTAAGAGGTCTCACCTCTTGGGCCTACAAACAATTTTTCTCATGGCTCACCTCTTGGGCCTACAAACAATTTTTAAGAGGTCTCACCTCTTGGGCCTACAAACAATTTTTATTATGGCTCACCTCTTGGGCCTTAATACAATTTTTAAGAGGTCTCACCTCTTGGGCCTACAAACAATTTTTAAGAGGTCTCACCTCTTGGGCCTACAAACAATTTTTAACAGGTCTCACCTCTTGGGCCTACAAACAATTTTTATTATGGCTCACCTCTTGGGCCTTAATACAATTGTTAAGAGGTCTCACCTCTTGGGCCTACAAACAATTTTTAAAACGTCTCACCTCTTTGGCCTCCACATAATTTTTAAGAGGTCTCACCTCTTGGGCCTACAAACAATTTTTCTCATGGCTCACCTCTTGGGCCTACAAACAATTTTTAAGAGGTCTCACCTCTTTGGCCTCCACATAATTTTTAAGAGGTCTCACCTCTTGGGCCTACAAACAATTTTTCTCATGGCTCACCTCTTGGGCCTACAAACAATTTTTAAGAGGTCTCACCTCTTGGGCCTACAAACAATTTTTATTATGGCTCACCTCTTGGGCCTTAATACAATTTTTAAGAGGTCTCACCTCTTTGGCCTCCACTTAATTTTTTCGAGGGCTCACCTCTTGGGCCTCCATATAATTTTTTCGAGGGCTCACCTCAAACTAACTTTGCGCACTCATTAAAATATTTTCACAACAAGGACCTAAGAGCCCTCGATGGGAGAGCTTTGTGTGGGGGCCTGTTATAGGGAAGAGATGCGGCCCTGCGGGCTCTAGCCTGCCTTCTCCATGAGCCTCTGGCCAGCCCACGGCCTCTTCCTGCCTTTTGCGGTCCTACGCATCCCTCAACATCCCCACTGCTTTACCTGCTAGACATGACACTGGGCCAGGTCGGGTCACTGACTTCGTCATACTCAACCACCTCCTCTTACACTGCCTCACTTTGCTCCAACAGCCTCCCTTGCTGGCAACTGTGTCTCATCATCGTCCCTAATCATTTTACACTTTAGTGCCCGTTCCACACCACCATCAGCTAGAGATGGAGCTTGCTCCAGTGTTTGGGCATCAGAACAAACAAAATCCTCAGATAGCTCCTGCGATTCTTGCATGGGTGGGAACACTTGGTTGATAACATTGGGCAGGGTGGGAGGAAGGAGGGTCAGAGTGAGGTCCCTGCAGTTTCTGCAGGCTATCGACGAGACTGGACTTTGTGGACTTGACTGGGTGATGGACAGATTTAACAAATCTAGAAGGAGAAGGAGGGGTTTGCCGAGCTGTCTGTAAGGGTTGCGGAAATCCAGACAGAACCAAGGCCCAAAACTTGGGTGGAGGTAGCAGGTTTGCCCGTCCCCGCCTCCACAACATTCACCCAGTGTGCCGTCAGGGAGATGTAGCATCCCCGGCCTCAAACCAAAGTGTTGGTGGTCAAATGGCCTTTTGCAGTAACCGTGTTACTCGGGCGTGGATGATGTTTTGGGACATGTGCCTGGGCAAGGCAGGGATGGCACAGAGGGAAAAATAGTGATGGCTTGATTGCTTTCCCCCTTGCCTATGCCATCTGTGGTTGTCATAGGCAACGTGATTTTAAGGGGTGCAGAATTGTATCTTCTTTTTTGTCTAGTTTGGCTTGGGGTCCATGGCAATGTAGAGGAAAGAAGGTTTCCTTGTATGGTCTCACTTTACAGAGAGGTTATATTGTCTTTGGAGTGTATTGTTGAGAGGCTGTGATAGTGGCGTAATAGTGCGACTTGGGCGCATTATATGCACCCAGACATGCTTCCCCTGCTGTCCCAGTTGCATTCCAGCAGTGTTGGCATCCTTTTCTGAGGTTTCAGGGTGGACTTGGTGACCTCCAAGTGGTCGAATTGAGATTTCCAAGTGGCGAGCATTTTTTTCCCATAGACTTTAATGGGATTCGATATTCGGTCGAATAGTCGAATATCGCGGTCTATTCGAATCGAATTTCGAACTTTCGAATATTTCACTACTCGCTCATCTCTAATAATAAACAAAACAAAAAACTGCTGTTTACAAACGCTCTCCATCCAACCTCAAAGAGCTCGAGCTGTATTGCAAGGAAGAATGGGCAAGAATTTCAGTCTCTAGAGGTGCAAAACTGTAATCGCAGCAAAAGGTGGCGCAACAAAGTATTAATGCAAGGGGGCCGAATAATTTTGCACGCCCCACTTTTCAGTTTTATTATTACAAAAAAAGTTTAAATGATCCAATAAATTTCATTCCACTTCACAAATGTGACCCACTTGTTGTTGATTCGTCACCAAAAATTTTAAATGTTATATCTTTTTATTTGAAGCCTGAAATGTGGCAAAAGGTTGAAAAGTTCCAGGGGGCCGAATACTTTCGCAAGGCACTGTATGTGAAATTTACATTATATATATGATTGATGATGAGTTAGTCTAAAATATAAGTTATATTTATGGTAAACGGAATACCCCTTTAACAGTGTCATCCACAGCGCTCTGCCCCTTTAAAGCAGATCTACAGCAGTGATGGAAAATGGCTGGGTTGTTATGGAAACATAGTATGAAACAGTGTGTGTGTATGTGTGGAGACTAACTGCCTGCAAGCAAGCTTCTTTTGGGTGATAAGGTTCATGTGACCAGGCTTCTATTGGCTAATGCATTTTTTGGGAATATCTCAGGAACGGTATGTCCTGGAGAGCTGAGAATGGTTCTTAAACTTTCCCGAACACCTGATGTACCTGTGTGCCAAATTTCGTGATTGTAGCTGAGACGATGCAGATTCCTTTAGCGGACATACACACATACATAAATACATACACTCAGCTTTATATATTATATATATATATATATATATATATATATATATATATATATATATATATAATACTGTATATATACTGAAATATCACTGGCCTGTCATAAAAAAGCAATCAGATCGAAACAAATTATCCCATCTCCCTTGATAAATCATGAGGCAGTTTTATTGTATAGCTTTGCCTCTGTTGGGAATAGAGGTAATGAAAAGGGTCTAGCATAGTTCACCACATAGGAAAATACAGAATTTCGAGCTGGAAACATGAGAAAGAAACTGACAAGCTCAACATACGTCTCATTACATGTAGTTTTGATCATTACTAGACGCAATTTCTATGTCTTAGAAGTTGTGACAAGTGCCAGCACTGCTCTCTCCCTGACATCAGCAGAACGTGTGTAGCTCGGGTTGATGAGCCATAATAATCCCTTGTCTCACATACAGTAACACCTGCTAAAACATCTTTGCACAAAGGTGTAAAGTTTTTCGGTGGATTTATCACATTTGTAGATGGCAAGAAAGCAATGACATTAATAAGTATAATAATAGTAAATAATACAACCATCTTCCACAGCACCTTATACTCCAGGGAATCAGTAAGTATACAAATAATTTATGCATGTCAAATAAAGGAAACAAATGAATGCCCCAAAAAAGACAACACTATGGAAAGCTATACATTAAATGCATTGTCTGGTGGGATAACATTTTTGTAAAAGAGAAAAAAAAAAAAGGATCAGGACAGATTTAAAAAAAATCATTATGCACCCTCACCGATCCCCCACAGCTAAGGTTCTGACACTGCTCTGGTCCCTGCTCCTTTTTATTTCCTGGTCCAGGCTCAGTACCCAAGATATGTCTGAGAGAGAGGGTGGTAAGAACCTATGCAGTTACTGGTTACACCAGGGTTGGATTGGGTTTGGCCAATGGTGGTAACCACAAGCAGAAAAGAAGTCTCATTTTAATTGATGTTCAGTTCCTCACAAACTTATTTATGCCTCTAATCATTTTATCTAAATAGTTCATGTATGCACGTGTTATTTAGCAGTTTATTTGATTTGTAGATTTTTTTTAATCCAGAAGGGTATTTCGATCGTTTTCTTACACTAAACAGTGAATAAACACAATGCAACAGCACTCTGCAACCACAGAATATAGGAACTAATGCTATATTCACTATATAAATGAATACAAGGTAATTAAAGGCTATGTACAACTTTGGAGTCAATTTTTTCATGATTGCATTTAACTGATTTTTAGCTAAAAATCATATTTTCAATTGGTCTTTATTAAAAATATTGAGTTGTTCAGTTACAGTCAAGGGTTAACTGTTTTTCTAAGTGTGTGAACTTTCACTTTCACTTTGTGACGGTCATATAATAAGTCTTATCTCTAAACTACTGAGAGGCCATAAACACTTATTTAAGCCACATTCTTATCAGTAAGGTAAGGATTGAGCTTTAATGAATGTTTATAAGTTCAGAGAGAAGAGATAAGCTGTCCGTCAGCTCCTCAGATGACGGAATTGACAAAAAATCCACAGGCCGCTAGTACAGCATCTCAGCTCTGTACACAAAAAAAGGCCTCCATATTGTTAATAAAGACCAATTGGAAAAGTGATTTTTAGGTCAAAATAAGTGTAATGCAATAATAAAAAAATGCCCCCAAAGGTGTACATAGCCTTTAAGAAATATATTTTGATTCAAATCATTTCTGCACAAATGATTTTAATCAAAATCAAAATATATTTGCTAAGTACCTATTATTCATTTATTTGGTGATTATGGCATTAGTTCATATATTCTGTGTTTACAGACTTCTGTTGTATTGTGTTTTGCTTTGTATTTTTTAGCCATGGTGACACATACCTGCACATTCACTTTATATTATAGAATGTGCTGACTTTCTTTATGTTTTGTTTTTGCACTAAACAGTAAATGTTATTGTGCCTAGATATAACATAAAGTATGCGTTAGAGACTTAAGTTAATATTAAAGGGGCATTCCATGATTTTGTTATTGATGGTCTAGTCTCAGGATAGGTCATCAATATCTGACCGGCAGGGTTCCAAGACCACACACTCCAACCAAGTAACTGTTCTGCAATAGCTCCTCCAGAAAACCACAACCCCATTCATTGGGTAGTGAACAGAGCTGGTTACTGGAGCACTGCTTCCATTGAATAGTAGACAAAGCTATGTAGTTGCAGTGCCAACTTCTGCAGCCTGAGCTTAAAGGGGTATTCTCATCTTAGACAATGGGGGCATATCGCTTGGATATGCCCCCCAGCGGTGGGACCCGCACCTATATCGAGATCGGAGGGGGTGGAGCACTGCACCTGGAGGACCCCAGGTTTCCCGGGGTCCGGCCATCACCAGGCGCAGTTCCCCTGCTGCTCCCATAGGAATAAATGGGAGGACACCACGCATGCACGACCACCGTTCTCATTCATTTCTATGTAACTGACGGAAATAGCAGAGCCAGTGCTCGGCTATTTTCGCCGGCCTCATACTAATGAATGAAGTGCGGCTGTGCATGCGTAGTGCGCCATACTTTACTTTCGGGGCTCGGTTCTCGATATACAGTAGGTGCGTGTCCCAGCAGTGGTATAAGACAATGGGGGAATATCCTAACGATATGCCTCCATTGTCTAAGATGAGAATACCCCTTTAACTGACACAGCTGATCAGTGGGGGCTGGGGGGAGATGTTAACATTGAGGACCTATCCTAGGCCCTAATATGAATGGACTACCATCAGGAAGGTTGATGATGTTGGATTAAATTAAAAGAAGTAAAAAGTATCTTAATTTTGCATATGCACTAGCCAGTGTCCGACTGGGGTGCCTAGGGCCACCAGTAAAATTTATTTTGGGGGCCACCATACGGATACATTCAAATATTACCTGCTCACACAGCAGCAAGATGCTACCAGATGATTGAATATGGGGGTCCCTGCAGTGACTTTGATGAGGTAGGTCCTGGGGAGAAGAGGACACTGGTAGCTTTCCTCTATAACTAGAAGACATCTCAGCTCTGATCGTGTCTATAATAATAAACTGGTGAGAAGAGGGCACTGGTAGCTTTCCTCTATACCTAGAAGACATCTCAGCTCTGATCGTGTCTATAATAATAAACTGGGGAGAAGAGGGCACTGGTAGCTTTCCTCTATACCTAGAAGACATCTCAGCTCTGATCATCTATAATAATAACCTGGGGAGAAGAGGACACTGGTAGCTTTCCTCTATACCTAGAAGACATCTCAGCTCTGATCGTGTCTATAATAATAAACTGGGGAGAAGAGGACACTGGTAGCTTTCCTCTATACCTAGAAGACATCTCAGCTCTTATTGTCTATAATAATAAACTGGTGAGAAGAGGACACTGGTAGCTTTCCTCTATACCTAGAAATCATCTCAGCTCTGATCGTGTCTATAATAATAAACTGGGGAGAAGAGGACACTGGTGGCTTTCCTCTATACCTAGAAGTCATCTCAGATCTGATCGTCTATAAGAATAAATTGGGGATTTTCTATAATAATCTATCAAGTCTTTTATATGAACATAGGCTGGTTGAGGTGCTGTACATTGAATATACAGTATGTATGTAGTACAGTGAGTCTACTGTGTTATGTGTCACTTGTGCAGGGGGTGGGAGACTAGGGGCCCACCTTGCTCAGGGGCCCACCAGGGGATTTATCTGTACCCCTGTCAGAATAGGATCAATTTGTAAATAAACTGTTCCCTTTCTGTCACATTACATTTTGTATAAAAATTAATAACCATTTAATGTACAAAATAAGCAACACTAGGTCTAATTTGTAAAGGAGCAAAAACTTTTGCAAAACGCTGCCATTTCTAATAAATCAACCTTGACAGAACACTGCGTGGTAGACAGGTCTGTCATTACATCTGCATTCTTATTAACCATTTCTCTCCATGTTTCTGGTGAATGCAGCCTCTTACAGTAGGTACTTATACATCTAAATGTCAATGTATACCGGATCAGCGAGGAAGAAGTAAAAATCATACAGTATTTGCTGAGTATGACCTTACCTCCAAGGCAAGGCTCCTTTATTGCAATTACCGGTTAATTAGCATCCTGAAGCTGTGTAAATGTCACGCTGGTTTCACACGCCCATCAAGATGCATCACATCTTCAGTTGGGTTAAATTAGCTTGTTTTTCATGGGTGGCCTTTGCTAAACTCTGTGAATATGATTAAAGTCTATATATAACAAAACAAGCTCCAATAAACAACACAAACTGCTCATAAAAGGATCTAATAGGGTATTTATATAAGTAGGGAATCTAAGGTGTTGTGTTCACGATGGAGCCTGAAAAGGTACACAGTGTTCCTGGGGCTCCATACTGCATAACTATAGGTACAGTAGTCTACTGCCTCCTTATAATGCCATATTACAAAGAATAACAATGTGAGCAACATCCAATAGAACGAGGCAGAATTGTTTTTCATATGTACATGCATTTAGGTCTTGTTCAAAGATATTTGTGGCATTTTTTTGTTACTGCCAGAGATAGCCAAATACACTGCTCAGCTATTCCCATCAGGACAAAGGAACGGGACCCTCGTTCTCGGGATCAGTGGGCATCCCCAGTGGTTGGACCCCCAGCAATCAATTAGTTATCCCCTACACTTTGGCTAGAGGATAGCTTGAAAACTTCACTTGGTACTCTCAGATTTTCAGTTTACTTGCTTCAGATCTGCCCATGGGTTTAGACTTATTCAATCGGGCTATTCAGTGAGCAGCCACCCATTAGGTTCTCCATATGGAAAATGTTCCAAAAATGAGCATGTTCAGGCTTTTTTTTTTTACACAGTGTCTGGGTTTGGGGTGGCCCCAGTGCTACGCTGTGTCCCCCGGACACTGTCGAGGTGTCACCAGGTGTTGCTGCTCTTAGGAAGGGATGGTAAGGCGTGGTGCTTCTTTACTGGAGGAATTCAGGTACAAAACAATACAGGCGAGGCCTAGGGCTGGCTTCTCCAGTCTCCTCCCTGGAAGAAGAAGGGTTTGATGCTGAGGAAAGGCCTGAGATAGCTGTCCCTCTTTCTCACCAGAAGGCTGGTACCCTGGTCAAAGGCCAGTGATCCAAGGTCTGTGGCAGAGTATCCCCATCTCAGCATCTTCTTCTGGTCACTCAATAGTCTGAATATCAGCTGGAGCTTCAAATTAAAAAAGTAGCATGGTTGTCATGCTGAGTTATGTTTAATATCGAGGGTTGGCACAATCCTTTAAGGTGAAGGACTGCAAATTTCCAGCTGAGGTATAATCGACTTCACAATCTTCTGTAGGGCACAAGACTTGTCCATCTACCGTACACAATAACAAAGTCTAGAGAGACCACTGAAGTGAATTCAAGCTCTTAAACTAGGATCTGGGGGGAGGGTGGGGGGGTCATATTAATAAGGGGGTAGATAGTGTAGATAGAGAGTGGGTCATAGGAGGGGACAGGGGGGGTTAGTGGGGGCTGGGGTTAGTAAGGAATGTAGGGAGAAGACTGGGCAAAACAACAACCAAAGTTACCCAAAAACCCCGGACATTTACTTCACAGGTAATAGTAATTTGAAAAGTGGGGTGAAAAATATACATAGACCTCTTAATTGTATGTACACTGATGCCAGAAGCCTGACTAATACAATTGGTGAACTGGAATTGGTGATGTGTGAGGAGGACTATGACATAGTGGGAATAACTGAGACATGGCTGGATGATAGCTATGACTGGGCAGTTAATGTTCAGGGTTACAGTCTGTTTAGAAAGGATCGACAAAACCGGAGAGGGTGAGGGGTTTGCCTTTATGTAAAGTCCTGTCTAAAGCACACACTCCGGGAAGATATAAGTGAGGGACATGAAGATGTGGAGTCTTTGTGGGTAGAAATAAATGGAGCCCAAAACAATAATAAAATACTAATAGTACTTTATTATAAACCACCTAATATATCAGAGTCCACAGAAAATCTACTTCTAAATGAAATAGATGAGGTGGCAAATCATAATGAGGACATTATTATGGGGGACTTCAACTACCCAGATATAGACTGGGAAACTGAAACCTGTATATCTCATAAAGGAAACAGGTTCTTGGAAATAACCAAAGACAATTACCTTTCCCAACTGTTTCAGGACCCGACTAGAGGGACAGCCATACTGGACTTAGTATTAACCAATAGACTTGACAGAACAACAGATGTGCAGGCTGGGGGACACCTGGGAAATAGTGACCATAATATGATAACCTTCAAATTGTCATTCAAAAGAGCGTTTCTTCAGGGAGGAACAAAAATACCAAACTTCAAAAAAGCAAAAGTTAACCAACTAAGAAAGGCCATAGACCTAACTAACTGGGACAAAGTCCTCAAAAATAAAAATACAGCCACAAAATGGGATATTTTTAAAAGCAACCTAATATCTAATTGTGAGAGGTACATACCTTATGGGAATAAAATGTTAAGAAACAAGAAAAAATCAATGTGGATAAATAGAACTGTAAAGAAAGCAATAAATGACAAAAAGAAAGCATTTAAATCACTAAAACAGGAGGGTGGCGAGGAAGCATTGAAAAACTATAAGGAAAAAAATAGAATATGTAAAAGACAAATAAAAGCAGCCAAACTAGAGACAGAGAGATTAATTGCTAAAGAGAGTAAAACTAACCCTAAAATGTTCTTCAGTAAATATAAATAGTAAAAAGTATAAACCTGAAGGTGTCGGCCCCTTACAGAGTAATGAGGGGGGAGTTGCAGAGAGCGATGAGGAGAAAGCAAAACTATTAAATATTTTTTTCTCCTCTGTATTCACTGAGGAAAATAAACTGTCAGATGAAATGCAGAATATAAAAGTAAGTTCCCCATTAAAAGTGCCCTGTCTGACCCAGGAAGAAGTACAGAGACGTCTTAAAAAGATTAAAATGGACAAATCGCCAGGATTGGATGGCATACACCCCCGTATCCTAAGAGAATTAAGTAATGTCATCGCCAGACCCTTATTTCTGATATTTAAGGACTCTATACTGACAGGGAGTGTTCCAGAGGATTGGCGCATAGAAAATGTGGTGCCAATATTCAAAAAGGGTCTAAAAACAGAGCCCGGGAACTATAGGCCGGTAAGTTTAACATCTGTCGTGGGTAAACTGTTTGAAGGTTTTCTATGAGATGCTATCTTGGAGTTCCTCAATGAAAATAAGCAAATAACTCCATATCGGAATGGCTTCATGTCAAACCAATTTAATCAGTTTCTATGAGGAGGTAAGTTCTAGACTGGACCACGGAGAATAAATGGATGTCGTATATCTGGACTTATCCAAAGTATTTGACACTGTACCACATAAAAAGTTAGTATATAAAATGAGAAAGCTTGGACTGGGAGAAAATGTCTGTATGTGGGTAAGTAACTGGCTCAGTGATAGAAAACAGAGGGTGGTTATTAACGGCACATACTCAGATTGGGTCACTGTCACTAGTGGGGTACCACAGGGGTCAGTATTGGACCCTATTCTCTTCAATATATTTATTAATTATCTTGTAGAAGGCTTGCACAGTAAAATATCAATTGTTGCAGATGACACTACAGATGGACCTAGATAGATTGGAGGCTTGGGCAGAGAAGGAATAATGCAAGTCACCAGTACATACTAAATGGTAAAACACTGGGTAGCACTGACTTGGAAAAGGACCTAGGAATTTTAGTGAACAGCAAACTAAGCTGTAGAAACCAGTGTCAGACAGCTGCTGCTAAGGCCAATAAGATAATGGGTTGCATCAAAAGCGGCATAGATGCCCGTGATGAGAACATAGTCCTGCCACTGTACAAATCACTAGTCAGACCACACATGGAGTATTGTGTACAGTTCTGGGCTCCTGTGAACAAGGAAGACATAGCAGAGCTGGAGAGGGTTCAGAGGAGGGCAACTAAAGTCATAACTGGAATGGGTGGACTACAGTACCCAGAAAGATTATCAAAATTAGGGTTATTCACTTTAGAAAAAAGACTGGGGGGAGATCTAATAACAATGTATAAATATATCATGGGTCAGTACAGAGATCTCTCCCATGATCTTTTTATCCCAAGGACTGTGACCGTGACTAGGAGACATCCCCTGCGCCTGGAGGAAAGAAGGTTTGTCCACAAACATAGAAGAGGATTCTTTACGGTAAGAGCAGTAAGACTATGGAACTCTCTGCCTGAGGAGGTGGTGATGGTAAGTTCACTAAAAGAGTTTAAAAGGGGTCTGGATGTATTTCTGGAGGGTAATAAATTATTATTAATAAATTATTATTAATAATATTACAGTTTATAGTTACTAGAGATGGGTTGTTGATCCAGGGAGTAATTCTGATTGCCTGATTGGAGTCGGGAAGGAATTTTTTCCCCTAAAGTGAGGAAAATTGGCTTCTACCTCACAGGGGTTTTTTGCATTCCTCTGGATCAACTTGCAGGATAGCAGGCCGAACTGGATGGACAGATCTCTTTTTTTGGCCTTATAAACTATGTTACTAATATGTTACTATCTGTTCTTTTATTATGAGGTTCTTTATAATGGAAATTAAATCATACCTTTGCAAAAAATATCACACTTTTGCAGACAGTGTATTCACACACTTAAGATATGGATTAAATTATTTAATCCTAAAATTCCAAATAGAGAAGACGTGCCATAGAACATAAGTATTGGGTTCTCCTAATTACTTAAAAAACAATGACCCATGGAATATTTGCAATGCTTTATCAATGGCTACGATGCCATCCAGAGAAGTTCTATGACTATCTACGTATGACGGTGAACAATTTTGATAACCTACTACTAGTGTTGAGCGAATCAAAGTGAAACAAATTGAATTCAATCTGAATTTCAGGAAACATTTGATTCACCATGAATCTGAATTTCCTTGTGCTTCATAGTAAGCTACGTGTTACAAACCGAAAGTAGGATGCAATATGACCCATAATGCCATGCAGGCAGCCAATCACCCCCCATGTCACCACCCTATAAAAGCCTCATCCCATCTGGTCTCTGCCATTTTCCTGTGAGCTGAGCCTGGAATTCGGACAGACATGCCAAGCACTAGGGGGCAGTATTTAACAAAGCTTTTAACTGTACAATATTGGATAGGAACAGAGCTGGGGCAGTGTAGGGAGATCATAGGGAGAGTTTTTAAACACTGCAGGGAGCACCTAGGGAGACTGCAGGGACAGTGCACACTCAGTGTAATCGCCCTGTGCATCTTGTTCATCTGCTGCACCATTCATTCTTAACCTGTTCTGTTATACATAGACTTACTGTGCATCAGAGTTAGTTTCAACAGGCGGTCTAATGTATATGTTCAAAAGTCGGACTAATATATAGGTGCATTTATCTAGTTCATCTGCCATCTGCTGGACCATTTATATCTAAAAGAGTTCTCCAGGAATGAAAATGGCCACCAGTAACCTGGTTTGGGGGTAAGGGTGTGAGGCCTCACTACACAGTATGCTCTGGCATACACATATGCTACACATTGGTGAGTGTTCCTGTCAGGCTGCTCAGTCATGATGACATATCATAGACAGGATTGCTTCATTAACATTTATTGAAGAGCAATGTACTATGTAATGAGACCCCACCCACTTACCCCTCTAGATAGCTCTTCAAGTGGAGGCAACCAGTCCTCCTCACATTCTAGGACAGGTTCTGATTTGCTATTTTAAATCATTCCTGGGAACCTCTTTAATCTGTTCTGTTATACATAGACTTACTGTGCATCACTCTCATTGTCAACAGGTGGTCTAATTTAGGCACATTTACCGAGTTCATCTGCTGTGTCTGTAATAACTGATCTGTTCATTTATACACAGACCTAGGGGGTCATTGACAAACAGATGTACACCAATTTTTGGCGTATTTCTGTTGTTGATTGCGTTGAAAAGGTTATTTGCACCGTCTTTTCCCCGTTAGCAGTGAAGGTGGGCAGGCCATCTGGCCCGTCTTGGCTCGTCATTTTTCTTTGCCTGTTTTAAGTGTAGAAAATGGTTTAAGCTCCCTTGCTTGCCTAGATTTAGACAGCGGATACGCCAAAGTTACATAAAGGTGGAAGCCTCTACATAAATATGGCTCATCCACTGCCAGTTAAAGGGGTATTAAGACCGGGGTAAACTATCTGCTACTCAGGAGCCCACCTGTCATGAAACAACTAGCACTGCACAGGTTCATGAAGGCAGTGGCAGGCAGTCAGCATGGAGTGGTGGAGCTAAAATGCCCTGCGTGGCACATGTATTGAGTATGGTTGTCATCCGGCTCCTAAACCCTTCCACCTATCTCCAAGATGTCTTGAAAATGTCAAGGAAACTGCATGCACTTCAGCCACTCTTACCGTGCAAACATGGCCTCCTTGATCTCCAAAGACAGAATGGTGTTCCCCTACATCACCTCATATGCAACATTTCCAGATGTTGGAACTTCAACCTCTACATGTAGGGCCCACAATATGAGCAGAGGAAACCCGTGACCAATTTCTTGATGATGCAGATGGACAGGACAACTCCCCTATGTAACTTTGACGTTAGACAGTGGCAGCTCATGTGTGACACCTGCCGTTTGCTAAGGCCCTTTGAGGAGGTCACTTTATTTGTTAATCACCAGAACTACAGAATGAATTATGTCATTCCACTCCTTCACGTCCTGGAGCAGATGCTGATAAATATGACTGGTGAGGGAACTGAAGAGGTGGCGCCTACATCTTAAGGCCACCTGAGCCCTGTTGAGTCTGAACTGTCACAGGAAGGGGAGGAGAGCAAGGAGGAGGACAGAAACACTCCGGAATTCTATACAGATGTGGTTTATCTGCCCAAATGACAGGAAAGGAGCAAAAGGAGCATGAGGAGCTGGAGGGCGAGGATGAAGATGACACAGATGACCCTAACACACCGTGGCAGTATGCAGTGAGGTTGAGACAGGGTGTCCCTCCGAATCCTGTGCCCAAATGGCCAGATGCATGCCAAGTTGCTTATATAATGACAGCTGAATTGTCACTATTCAGCAGAGGGATGACTACTGGCTCTCCACAATGTTAGATCCTTCCTACCGCTCCAAAATGGGGGCCTTTTTTTACACCTTCTGAGATGGATGAAAATTTCAACTACTATCGAGACAGCCTTTGTAGTTGATTGATCACTGCCAACGAGCCCCATTGCCCATCCTCACGAAGGTCTAACTGGGGGAACCCTCTGAGCTCATGCTCCACTGTCAGAACTGCTGGCTGGGAGGGGAGGGGCAGGAGCAGCACCAACTCCATCAGCTGCAACATAAGCCTTGAGTCTCTAATGAGCACTTTTCTTCACCTGCATACTGAAGAAACCACCCAGCAGCAGCAACAAGACATGGAGCAGAACCTGAACCAGCACGTGGTGGCATACTTGGACTGCACCCTGTCACCTCAGATCCCGAATCCCCTGAACTACTGGGTAGCCACATTTGAATTCTGGCCACAACTGAGCAAGTTTGCCCTGGACAAGCTTTCTTGCCCGGCCAGTAGTGTAGAATCAAATCGAGTGTTCAATGTGGTGGGTAACATAGTTACCACAAAGGGACCTCACCTTTCAACACAAAATGTTGAAAGTCTAACCTTTATAAAGATTAATTAGACCAACAGACCAGATTATTTTGGCAGTAATGATCTGACTGTAATGTGCTGCAACACCGGAACATTGTGACAATTGGCCCTTTATTTCTGCCCACGTACTGCTGCCACTATTTTGATACAGTAACCTGCCTGATGCCACACACCTGCTGCCTCTACTGCTATCTGCCCCTACTGTGATCTGCCACCACCTTGTGCTGCTGCTGCCACTGCTGCCCCCCCAACCCTGTTCTATTGTGACTCTTCATGCTGTTGACACCCTCACCAGTCTGTTAAAGCCACTAGTGTCCTTGTTTGGCCATGTTGACATCACCATTTATTTTTCCGTTCTTCTGATCCATCATAAGAACAGAAAAATAACATACAAAGGGTCCTGCTGTTTGAGCATCCATAAGGCCTCTATCACACGGTCAGTATTTTGCATCAGGATTTGATCATGATTTGGAAGCCAAAAGCAGATGTCGGTCCAAAACATATAAGACATACTGATATTTCTATTTCCATCACATGTTATATCTGTTTTCGACCCACTCCTGTTTTTGCGTTACCAATACTGATCAAATACTGATTAAAAAAACAACCAAATACTGACCGAGTGATAGAGGCCATAAAAGTCGTGCATGCAGGACTTCTTTTCTATCTGAATAAAACCGATTTCAGGTGTAAATGGCCAAAACTCATGCAAATTGAGCATGAGGTCTCTATCACATAGTCAGTATTTTGCATCACGTTTTGATCATGATTTGGAAGCCAAAAACAGGAGTGAGTCCACAGCACAGAACAGATGCAAATATGTCCATCACATTTTATCTCTACCTTGGACCCACTCTTGTTTTGCCTTACCAATACTGATCAATTGCTGAACAAATACTGACAGTTTGAAGATGGATGCTCAAGAAAATGCTGATAGATTTTTGGGAACAATATCAGTTTCCAAACTCTGTCAGTGTAGTTGATACCAAAGCAATGATGTTGAAGTACATATGTGTGACCACCGTTGGAAATTGCAAATTACTGGCATCCACAGTGATGCTAGCATGTATGGCACCAGTCAGTTGTATGTACAGGGTGGGCCATTTATATGGATACACCTAAATAAAATGGGAATGGTTGGTGATATTAACTTCCTGTTTGTGCCACATTAGTATATGGGAGGGGGAAAACTTTTCAAGATGGGTGGTGACCATGGCGACCATTTTGAAGTCGGACATTTTGGATCCAACTTTAGTTTTTTCAATGGTAAGAGGGTCATGTGACACATCAAACTTATTGAGAATTTCACAAGAAAAACAATGGTGTGCTTGGTTTTAACATTACTTTATTCTTTCGAGAGTTATTTACAAGTTTCTGACCACTTATAAAATGTGTTCAAAGTGCTGCCCATTGTGTTGGATTGTCAATGCTCTTCTCCCACTCTTCACACACTGATAGCAACACCACAGAAGAAATGCTAGCACAGGCTTCCAGTATCCTTAGTTTCAGGTGCTGCACATCTCGTATCTTCACAGCATAGACAATTACCTTCAGATGACCCCAAAGATAAAAGTCTAAGGGGGTCAGATCGGGAGACCTTGGGGGCCATTCAACTGGCCCAAGACGACCAATCCACTTTCCAGGAAACTGTTCATCTAGGAATGCTCGGACCTGACACCCATAATGTGGTATATGGGGTACAAAGATAGTGGAGCCATTCTTCATCAATGGAAACCTCAAGGCCACTGGATATGTGAAATTGCTACATGATGATGTGTTTCCCTCTTTATGCACTGAAGCTGGCACGTTCCCTGAGTTTTTCCAGCAAGATGGTGAACCACCACATTATGGGTGTCAGGTCCGAGCATTCCTAGATGAACAGTTTTCTGGAAAGTGGATTGGTCATTGTGGGCCAGTTGAATGGCCCCCAAGGTCTCCCGATCTGACCCCCTTAGAATTTTATCTTTGGGGGTCATCTGAAGGCTATGATGTGAAGATACAAGATGTGCAGCACCTGAAACTACGGATACTGGAAGCCTATGCTAGCATTTCTTCTGCGGTGTTGCTATCAGTGTGTGAAGAGTGGGAAAAGAGGGTTGCATTGACAATCCAACACAATGGGCAGCACTTTGAACACATTTTATAAGTGGTCAGAAACTTGTAAATAACTCTCGAAAGAATAAAGTAACGTTAAAACTAAGCACACCATTGTTTTTCTTGTGAAATTCTCAATAAGTTTGATGTGTCACATGCCCCTCTTCCCATTGAAAAAACTAAAGTTGGATCCAAAACGGCCACTGGCAAACAGGAAGTTAATATCACCAACCATTCCCATTTTATTTAGGTGTATCCATATAAATGGCCCACCCTGTATATCATTGCTGCAGAAACATTATAAAAAAGATTGGTCAGGAATAGGGATGAGCGAACCGAACCGTAACGAACCAGATTCGTTACGAAATTTGCCAAAAGTTCGGTTCGTCACCAAACGAAATTTGCCAAAAGTTCGGTTCGTCACCCTTGAGAAAGTTCGTAACGAATCTGGTTAAAATTACAACGGCGACGCAAAACTGTACTTTTTTCACAGAATAGACCAGGATACAAGGGATCATTACTCCTATAATCCCTTGTATCCTGGTTTTCTGTGAAAATCAAGATGTGTGATGTCACCCCACAGCCAAAAAAAAGTAAAAAAAAAAGTTATAAAAAAAGTTTAAAAAAAGTTATAAAAAAAGTTTAAAAAAACTGAGGCGCCATAGTCCAATCCGTTGATTCACCTTGGCCAAGCGTTCTTCCCAAGACTTGAGGGCTGCGCCTTCCTTCCCGAACCAGACTCCGAGGATCTTGATGAAGTCTGGTTTCACGATAAAGGGGAAGGGGCAGAAGAAGCCAGTTGCCAATCCCCGAAGAACATGGCTTCCGACTTCCCGCAGTTGACTTTGGCCCCTGAAGCTTGTCCGAACTCCTCGCAGGTCTGGACGAGTGCAGTCACCGAACGCCGGTCAGCGCAGAAGACGGTCACGTCGTCCATGTACAGCGAGCACTTGACCTTGAAGTGTCTTGGTGTGGTGATCCCTCTGATCTCTCCATTCTGCCGGATAGACTCCGCGAAGAGTTCTATAACACAAACAAAAAGGAGAGGTGATAGAGGGCAGCCTTGTCTGACCCCAGAGCAAACCAGAAAGGGGTCAGTCTTCCAACCGTTCACCAATACCGTGCTGCAAATATCAAGGTACATCAGGTTAACAAACAAACAGAACCTCTCACCTTTGGGGCACCTTCTGCCAGGGAACTCTTGGCAAACCTTGATCTGCCCTTGGAGTCTCTACCACTTTTTAGTGATGAGGAGGAGGAGGAGGAGGAAGTCCACTAAAGTCAGCGGGTGGAACGTACTGAGACTCCAGAGGAGGTGTTGGCTGTAAGCTCCTGTCCCGTGACCGAGAGTACACGCTACACGTTGCTGCTCTGCTGGGTGCCGTCAACCCCATTTAGCCACAACAAAAAAAGTTTGAAAAAAAGTAAAAAAAAAAAAAGTTTAAAAAACGTATAAAAAAAGTTTAAAAAAAAATAAAAAGTTAAAAAAAAGTTAAAAAGTCCATATTAGGAAAGGCTCTGGCTGTTTTAGTCATCCCTCTGGTTTCATGTCTCTCCTGGCTAGAAGCTTTAGCTGACAAAGTGAGGTCACCATCCTGTAAGGTTTTCTCTGCTGTCACATCCAATTGGGTATCCTTGTGGATGCTGTCCCATCACTGCACAGTAATGTTCAGAAAAAGGTTGGCGACTCATTGGGACTCTCGGTGTCCAAGACCGTGCACCTGAGTGCTGATGTCTGGTCCTCTAATTATGGGCAAGGGCAGTATATGTCTGCTACTGCCCATTGGGTCAACATCCTCCCAGAAGACCATCAGGAAGTTGGCCCATTCTTGCCACTGTCACCTCCACGGTGCTTTAGGGGGCCAGCAGGGGGAAGCACAAGTTCTGCCTCCACCACCTTGCAACCATCCGCCGCTTTGACTGCAGTCCAACCTGCCCCGGTGTCTTACCACCGATGTCAGGCCCGGCGCTCTCAGGCTGTCCTTCTGGGTCCAAAAGAATACTGTCCAAAACATACTGGGTGCAATCAAGAGCTGCTGAAGCTGCCTCCTCAACTTGTCTCTTCTCAACAATACTGGCCTGGGTGCTATCAAGTGCTGCCTCCATCTCCTCCTCAACTTGTCTCTTCTCAACCATACTGGCCTGGGTGCAATCAAGTGCTGACTCCTCCTCCTTCCATCAATTGTCTGTTCTCAACCATACTGGGTCCAATACAGTACTATTACTGCTGCTGGTTCCACTGTCAAATGTCTGTTTTCCACCCTACTGGGTCTAAGGCAATGCTGCCGGCAATGCTGCTCCAGCGGACATCTTCAATGCTGTCAAATGTTGTCGACCTGGCTGAGGTTTCACTATTTTTGCACTTTGATTTTTTCCACTTTTTTCATTGTAATAGCAACTGCAACTAAACGAAACTATACGCTATCAGACTCCCACTATCGTAGCTGCAATTAATCAGCCGTTATAGCAAGGTTCGTTTTAGGTTCGGTTCGTACGAATCCGAATTTCACGAAAGTTCGCCGAATCGAACCGAACCGAACTTTTCAAAAGTTCGCTCATCCCTAGTCAGGAACACTGAAGCATTGGGTCTGATTTTGATAAATGAGTAACGGTTGCTTTGTTGTTTTATAACATCTCTTGCAAGGACTTTCATTTATTAAACTACGGGTACAAAATTATAGCAAGTGGCTGAAAAATCATAGTAAAATGTATTTGAATTTTTGTAATCTGTTCCTAATAGCAATTTATCTCAATTTACTTTTGACATGTATTCCCGTCCTTATTGGTACCTTGGCACTCAAGGAAATGTCTCTCTGACAAAAAGGTTCACCACCCTTATTATAAAGCTATCATCTTATTTGGCACTGTGCACTGTAAGTCATTTGCAGAAAATACAATAGATAGATGAAAATGATGCAGCATTCAAAGAGTACGAATGCAAACTGTGCAAATTGGACAGATAAAAAGAGTGTGAGCCTTATAATGGGGCCCACATCTACAAGGAATAGGGGCAAATATAAGAAGTGAAGTAATGTGGAATTTAGATGGCATCAAGCTTGTACCTAGAACTGTGGAAACAGTAGACTCACCAACTATGTACAATGTAGCCTAAAATATAAAATACTAGAAACGCTAAACATAGAGAATTGTCCCTTTCTGTAACTTGGCAGATGTGCCGGAATTAGTATATGAAGCATTGCAAAGGGCTTTTGTATATCCAAACTGGCACAGGGAAACAAAATGTTCTGTGCCCAATTGTTAACCTTAAGGGCAGCCTGGCAGATTTCTGACTTGGGGGCTAATGAATTTTTATTATGTATCTGGATCAACTAATCTGTTTGTCCATGAAATCTATGGTATCCTCATATGAAATACAGATCTAATCCCTTCTGGCAATTATTTTGAATGGACTTATGAACACATGCCCAGCTGTCCCTTTTTGGAGGGATAGTCCTATTCACAAACACAGACAGTTTAACCCCTTTTTATCTTCAGTAAAAACTGACACAAACACAGGGACCTGAGCTTATCAAAATAACTTTTCATAAGTGGAACCACATTATTTGTAATAATTGCAACAGTTGTAATGAAAATCTTTCTAATTTAACAATTGCATTGTACAGACGGTAATGCTCATTCCCTCGGAAACCAGGAAAAGCATGGGAGACATAATTTCATCACCAAAAACATAGCTTCTATTCCTCCGACTGCTCATTATCAGTTGGTAAAAAGCAATTACTGAACAGCTATGCCCAGTTCTGAGCTTCAGGCTAATGGTTGTATTACAAGTTCCAAGTTGAGATGAGTGAAATTCTTAAAATTTGAATCAGGTCCGGCTGCATCAGCAGTCTGATTCGATTTGGGTCCAAATCAACTTTACCCTAACCGAAAGTGCTGTGAAATCTCTCTCTTGCTCTCTACTGCACAAAAATGTTGGTCCGTTAGAATCAGAAGTGTTTAAAAAATTTGTGTAGAATTTCTGAATTTTAGAATACATTTTCTTATCTCTAGCTCGTATGCTCCTGATTTCATACAAATTCATATGCATATAGGAAGAATCTCTTCCTAATGGGGTACTACAGTAAGGTACTTTACCAAACAGTAATGGGTCTATGAGTCTGTTATACTAAACTGCTGTCTAAAAAAATAAAGATCCATACAAACATGCCTTTAACAAATTTCATTCACCTGTTCATCTTTAGAATAGTAAAGATGTCGTTTTTAGAGTAAAGATGTAGCAGAGCAAAATTGTTAATTTACTTCTTTGCGAATGTATGGTGTAGCAAATTGTAACAGCCCTCTGATTTAGAAAACTAAGTAGGTTCACCATGGATATGACAATGATCTACCCATTCTATTGATTTGCTCGGTCCTCTGTGTTTGGCAGATACAAGGGTTACATCAATCTGCCAATTCTTCACTTAGATTCACTAAAAGAAAAAATACAAAACTGATTTGTGCCAAGATGTTCCAGGTTTTTTCAAAACCACACAGGCCTACACACACAGTTGTACTCGTTCCTGTATACCAGTACACCAGGTGCCTCCTGTTATTGGCTTTGCTTCTCTACACTTTTGTGCCATCAGTGGCCTTGCTGTCTTTGCTGTTGACTGTCCAGTCTGTAGCTTTGTTGGCTCCTAGACCATGAGGAACTGACTGACCTAGGGGTGATGCAACCAGTAGACGGCCTCTTCTTCTCTGACATTTTATAATGACCAGAAGGTTGTCTCTGCCTTCCCACTGACCCTATTCTGTGTTGGCAACTCCTGGCCATGTGCCTCTGCTGGTTCTCTTTGGTGCCCTAGGTGCTTTTCTCCAAACTCTCACAGGATTGTGCCAGAAAGGCATATACTGTAGTACCATAGTTGTCACAATCGTATACACATGCAATACAACAGGCCATGAGGGGCACTCTGGCATTCACAGTACCTGTGATCTTGGATATGAATGTAAGGGAGAGCTCCATTTCCACCCTTGTTTACAAACTCAACTAATGCGTTAGGCTACCAAGAGTGAATCGACCCCTAAACATGTCCACGCATCCACACCTAATGCGGCCAGCATATGGCCAATGGAACACCCCAGTTACAGACACAAAGCACTCACAGGAACACACTTCATTTTAGCACACGACAGATAAACTTCTAGCACAGTGACCTTCGCTGCTATCCCAACACAGCGGTACTTATAGTAAATAGTGTGGGCACATTTAGAGCAATGAGGAACAACTTATTACACTTAAGATTTACTATATGAAAAGATACAGTGCTACAAGTTACAAATAGTTACAAAAAAAGGACATGCAGCAAACAGTCCAGAAATAAAAGGGATACAATAATGAATCACATACCAATTAGATCAGTGAGAGATCCACACTACTAGAACAGGTTGGCCAGACCTACACCAGAAGCATCTCCATGTGTAGTTTACAGTATGCAATTTTTAAAGTGTAATTTGAGCCAAAAATTTGTGTAGGTATCTCTGGGAAAGACTATTTGACAGACAGGTTTTTTCAGGATATTTTTACTGACCCAAGAACATGAGTATGAAATAATAATCTTTTCAACCAATATGTAATCCGGTAGGTTTCTGAAGGCCAAAAATCCTGCCACTCCAGACTAAAGAAGCACCTGAGCACAAATTATTTATTATAAAGCATGGATTATGACAAGGCTGTTTTTGAAGTGTATCTTCTGGTCTATTGATATCTACAGCCACATTTGGTGGACTAGAGTCATATGTAGCATCTGTGGTGTGGCATGCATTCATTCTATTAGCATCTCTATGTTACCTGGAAAAGCAGTAAACTTTAACATTTTTTAAATTCCATTAGCACCTCAGTGGTAACTGGCAAGCAGTACAGTTGACCTTTTGTCTGCCTAAAACTTTTATTGCCCACCCCATCCAGTCTACAACAAACTGTCATCTGTCCCAGAAAAATGGCTCAGTCATGGTCCTTCCATTAAATATATATATATATATATATATATATATATATATATATTTGATGATCTCTATTATAGTTGATATATGTTGGAAATCCCTTTTTCTCCTGATAACCAGCTTGTATGGTGGTCAGTGACAAGAGATTTGTAACATGACTCTGCGTCATGAGGTACCCTATCCAGCAATGATAGTGTTACATCTCTCCCAGCCTCCTGTTCTAACTTTTCTCTTCCACAATAATAAGAAATTTTAAGCTCAAGCTGCAGAACACAGGATGTGATTTACAAATAAAGTTTCCAGCAGTTCCTCTGGAGTTATTTGTCTGTTGCTTTTTTAAAACACATTACCATTTTGATGAAATCAAAGACTGAACACAGCACTTGCCAGGCATGATTGCTGTAGAGAGTTATTGCTTGATTCATCTAAATGGATCTAATTCTCAGCCCCAGATACGGTCTTCATGGATATTAAGGAAAAAAAAAAACATAGGAACAGAGTCTGGGGGTTGATTCTGCTGCAGCAGTAGCTAAGAGCTCAGACTGCAGAATGGTAACCAGACACAAAGGGTGTGGGTGGCTCAAAGATTTACATATTTTCTTTTAGACTGACTCTTTTTTAATTTACTGAAAGCTTAAAGGGGTTGTCCCACAGAAATATTATACAGTTTTCAAACCAGCACCTGGAACTGAATAGTTTTGTAATTGCATGTAATTAAAAATGTTGTACAGCTACTGAGTTATTCAATAAAATGTGACTGTATAGGAGCACTTAAAATCTTATTTCTTTGACCTATTCACTGAGCAGGCCGCACATGCTCAGATTCAACTTTTAACTGCCTCCTGAGCTGTGATAGGGAGACCATGGACACGCCTCCTTAGCTGCGGCAGAAAAGACACTCCCCTTGAGCTGTCAGCTTGATATAAATCTAGCAGAGCAATGACTGGGGAGATTTCTGGATCCATGTGAGGTACAGGGATGGTTCTAGCTTTGTTAGAAAGAGGATGTCATGTACTATATGATGTTTGATTTTCATTTTTAAATTATTCGTGGGATAACCCCTTTAAATTATACATTAAATGTATATACATTGGTATAACCATGGCATACCGTAGGTAACATGGCACCCTGTGCATATTGATTATTAGTACCTCACCCAACAATCAGAACTTCCTTTCTGTTTTTTTCTTTTTTAATTAATCCCATGAGTTATCAAAGTCTCTTAAATTTTAAGGTCATGTTGCAAAACTTTTGACATATCGTAGTGACACATCAGAAGGTTTGTCTGTGAGATCTAGGCACTGAGACCCCACTGATTTTAAAAGCAAAGAGGTAGAAGCACTAGACTCATCTTGTGACCCTTTACTGATGGTCTCTCCACTCAGAGCAGAGCAAATGTTGTATGGTTTCACAAAAAGTTGCCATATTTGTGGCATAATTTGTCACTTTTCAAGCAGGGTTTATCGTGGCCCACCAAACTGACATAAATTGTAGCTGAAATCTGACATTTTGGTACATAGAAAGTGAGAATATGTTATGAGGCCTGAGCATCATACTCTTGCACATTTTTGACTGGAATGGGAAACACCAGTCTTAGTTATATCTACCCTCCACCTAGTTGGCTTGCTGAGAAGAGGCAATCAGAACCATGGTGGGGGTCGAGAGGTAGATGAGGGTAGGGCACCACCTAGTTACCTGTAATGGGGGTTGCAATCACGGATGCATTTGCGCCTGCTTAGTTTCATAGGCCGCAGTAAGCAGACACAAGAGGTCTCAATGACATCACCATGACCTACTGCGCCGGGTCTCACGTGGTCACATCAAAACGTAAGACCCGGTGAAGAAGCATGGGATGCTGCAACACAGGCCACAGTTCAGGCTGTGGTCTGCATCCCAAATGGCTATGGGGGAACAGGAGTAAGGTAAGTGTTTATTTTTGCTTTCTTTTTTTTAAACTAAAGGTCACCGCTTCTGGGGGTACCAACGAGGGATCATTATATATAACTGGCACTAAAGAGGGGGTCATCATATTCTGGGGCACCCATGCTAAACCCTAGCCCTGTGTACTGGAAGGGTTCTGGTCTCAGCACCCAGACCTCCACTGGTAAAAACTTCTAACGTGTCACTATAACATGTTGACAGTCTTACAAAATGACAACTGCTGATGTCAGATCATACAAGGACTTATATTTTTGGAATAGACAAGGTAAATGATTCCACTTGTTTGAAATGAGAAGAGTTACTGTATGATGTTGTCCTGATGTAGGCAGAAGTTTAACTACTGGACCCCCAAGTAAAATCTGACATTGGACTTACCCCACCTACCAAATACCAGTTATAATATTGGTGTCTTCTCAGGCATCAGTGCACAGGTGCAGCTAACCCTACACCATAACACCATAGTAGTTAAAAATTGTAATCACAGTATTAATATAAAGAATAGTAATACATATAGTATGCCTAATTCTATACATCTGCTACAAAGCTATTTAGGAATGCTGGTTGGTGGTGATATAGTTAAACCGTGTGTTATCCATCTCCCTAATAGCCAATCAAGAACAGATTGATGCCCTGCGGTGTGTACAGCTAATACAGAAGCCGCACAGAATGTAATCTGTCTTATGTATAGATTAAGTAGCATGCTGCACCGTCTGATTAACATGTGCCACCAGAATCTGTTCTATTACATGAAAGACCTCATACAGTTTAATATGGTTAAAATGGAAGAAAGGAAGAAGGCGTGACCACCGTGATTTTACTATAGCATTACCTTCCTTTGACCTTGTTATATATATATATATATATATATATATATATATATATATATTAGCAGTAGGACCCGGCTTAGACTGGGAATATTTCATTTAATGTTCCTCTGTGTGTCGTTAAAAGATGTCGAGAGTGACTCTACAGCACCCCGCCTCCTTAACAGTGACTTCCACAGACCACACCCCTTAACACTGACCCCCACCCCCACAGTGCCCTATCTCCTTAAAATGGGACCTCCACAGCAGCCCATCCCCTTAACTTTGACCTTCACAGCAGCCTGCACCTTTAACAGTAAGTTCCACAGCACCTCACTCCCTTGACAGTGACCTCCACAGGGACCCGCCCCCTTAAGTGACCTCTACAGCACCCACCCCTTGCCACTAACCATAGGTTACAGTCCCCTTAACTGTCCTCCACCATTCCTGGCCCCTTTGACAAAGACCTCCACAGCGATTGTCCCTTTAACAGTGACTGTCATAGTACTCCACTCCCTAACAGTGACCTCACAGTAACCTGCTGCCCCTTTAATAGTGGCCTCCATAGTCCTCTCCTCCCTTAACAGTGACCTCCACAGTGCCCGCCCCTTTAACAGTGACCTCCACAGCAGCCTACCCCCTTAACAGTAACATCTACAACGCTCTCCCCTTTAACTGTGACCTCCTCAGCAGCCTGCCCCTAGGGTGGCCAAAGGTCCGTTTTTAGGCCAGATAGTCCGGCTTTCAGACTCATTGTCCTCCATCAGGGCCTGGATGGACACAGAGATTTCCATTTGAACAGCTCACTCTCAGACAGCAGCACTGTGCAGTCTGAGGATGAGCAGCAGGGAGAAAATCACTCTTCCTCCCACCCCTGCAGCTGACAGAAGTTGATTTTTAAATACAATGCATCAGCACTCTGCAAACCAAATAAAGTACAAAAATGCCATAGTAATATATGACATTTTGATGCTAATGCTACGCTTGTTTAGTAAATTAGAGATTCTTGGCAAATATATTTTGTACAAAATTATCTGAGCCTGTCTGCCATACGTCAAGGCGAATACTACTATGGCATTTTTGTACTTTATTTGGTTTGCAGAGTGCTGTTGCATTGTATTTATTTTCTTTGTCTATCTGGCCATAGCAACGTGCAACTGCGCACTGAGATGTGATGACTGACCCCCCCCCCCTTTTTTTCTTAGAAGTTGATTTTTACCTTCATTTTTGCAATCCCTGTCGCTGTGGAGTGAGAGGGGCATGGCTTAGCGGGGCCTGGGGGGGCTTTTAAGTCCTTCTTTTGAGGGTGGCCTGAATTACAGGTCGATGCCATGGTAATTTATGAGGAAACAAAGTGGGTAGCAGTGGAAGAAAACATCTTTTATTACTACTGAACAGTAGAGATGAGCGAGTACTAAAATGCTCGGGTGCTCGTTATTCGAGTCGAACTTTTCCCGATGCTCGGGTGCTCGTTTCGAATAACGAACCCCATTGAAGTCAATGGGAGACTCGAGCATTTTTGCAGGGGACCAAGGCTCTGCCTAGGGAAAGCTGGGTAAAAACCTGGAAACCTCAGAAAACGATGGAAACACCACGGAAATGGACAGGAAACAGCAAGGGCAGCATGCATGGATGCCTCTGAGGCTGCCTAATCCCACCAATACTCCAAATTCTCCTAGTGGGGTATGTGTGGTATCGATTCTTCTCAGTTTAAAATCGTATACGTCCCCTATCTTGGGACCATATATTTCATGGATTTTTCGAACACGGAAAAGGAAAAAGAGCTTGCTCTGGCCAGGGGAGTGTATTTTCTACTGCAGCTAAGGGGACGTGTCCATGCTCTGCCTATCACAGGTCAGGAGTCAATTAAAAGAGGAACAAACAAAAATCAGTATAATATCTAATACGTCCCCTATCCGGGTAAATTGTTTAGAGAAAGGGCCTGTAGGTGGGGGGCAGGCTGGGGGGAAGGAGGTTGAGCTGGAAGAGCCAGAGGAGTGCCCCCTGGGCTAGCGTGTGTGGTGGTGACAACAGCCGGATGGATTTGGAAAAAATTTAGCATCAACCGGTACGGTATGTATTCTTCTGAGTTTAATACCGTATACGGCACCTATCCAGAAAAATAGTTTGGAGAGAGAGAAAGAGAGGAAAAAGACGTGCAGTATGGAGCAATTACACGGAAACTATTAGATTAGGCAGACTTGGTCTGCTTAATTGCAACCAAGACAAATGAGAGAAAGAGAGGAAAATGACGTATTTTTAAAAGTGACGTTCAGTATAGATCAAGTGTGGTATGTGTTCTATGTATACTACTCAGTTTAATACCGTATATGGCAGCTATCCGGAAAAATAGTTTGGAGAGAGAGAAAGATAGGAAAAAGACGTAAATTGTTTGAAAAGAGGACCTGTAGGTGGGGGGGCAGGCTGGGGGGAAGGAGGTTGAGCTGGAAGAGCCAGAGGAGTGCCCCCTGGGCTAGCGTGTGTGGTGGTGACAACAGCCGGATGTAGTTAGAATGACGACGCAGGACCCCAACTTAAAAATTTAGCATCAACCGGTACAATTGTCAATTATGAGCTCGATCAAGTGTGGCATGACTTTTTAGATGGAGGTTGCATGTGGTCACGTACTCCCTGGAACCCCATAGTCACCCCTTCTCTGATGTGCTACCCCAGAACATTCTCTGCCCCAATTTGCAAGACCTTTTGAAGTCTCCGTGTGCTGACAGTGGGGATTTACCAGTGTTGTCTGAGGAGGTGGCGGACAATGGCGAGACACAGGTGTCGGGGGGTGAGGTAGTTGAAAGTGAAGTTACAGTGGGGACTCCTTGTGGGGACTTTCTCATGATGGGACAGATTCAATTGTGTTTAGAAAGGCTGATGAAATTCCGTCAGCACTGTGTGTATAGAACCCCATGGCCTTTCATAAAAATAGTCTGGCGATGACCCCAAGGCAATTTTCAGGGACACAGTAATGGTAACCCACTTAAAAATGCTGCCTGACAACCTGGCGGTTAACCCCTGATTGTCTGTCTTTCAATAAGATTGCAGTGTAAAGCATGGTGGTGAGCCTCAGTAATAGGATTGCAGTGTAAAGCATGGTGGTGAGCCTCAGTATGACTTTTTGGATGGAGATTGCATGTGGTCACGTACTCCCTGGAACCCCATAGTCACCCCTTCTCTGATGTGCTACCCCAGAACATTCTCTGCCCCAATTCGCAAGACCTTTTGCAGTCTCAGTGTGCTGACAGTGGGGATTTACCAGTGTTGTCTGAGGAGGTGGTGGACAATGGCGAGACACAGGTGTCGGGGGGTGAGATAGTTGTATGGGAAGCAAGTTACAGTGGGGACTCCTTGGGGGACTTTCTCATGATGTGACAGATACAACTTGGGTGGATCAGGCACAGGAACAGATCAATTTTTTTTTGTGTTTATTTAACTTTTATTTAGCACAAATAACCACAGAGATATTTATTCGTTCTCTTCGCTGTGCAGTCTGGCGTTGGGGTTCGTTACTTTGATGGCGAGCTGTCCACCTACAGCGCCAGTTCAGGCCACGTGTCCAGCTTTGAAACCCAGTAGTTGTATGGAGCAGAGTGATCGCTACGGACGTTGGTATGGTCAGCTAGGTACTCCCTCACCATATTTCTGTACAGCTCCCCCCTACTCTGCCTAGACTGGGGACAGGTGACAGTGTCTTGCTGGGGTGACATAAAACTGGCAAAGGCCTTGGAGAGCGTTCCCCTGCCAGTGCTGGACAAGCTGCCTGCTCGCCTCCTCTCCCCCGCTACTTGGCCCACAGAACCATGCCCTCTGCCGCTAGCGGCGTCAGATGGGAAGAATTGTTTCAGCTTGTGCACCAGGGCCTGTTGATACCTATTCACTCTCATACTCCTTTCCTCTGCAGGGATGAGAGTGGAAAGGTTCTGCTTGTACTGTGGGTCCAGGAGAGTGAACACCCAGTAATCGGTGTTTGAAAAAATTCTTCTAACGCGAGGGTCACGGGATAGGCAGCCTAACATGAAGTCTGCCATGTGCGCCAGAGTCCCGACACGCAAGAATTCCCTCTCCTCACTGGCCTGACTCTCCATTTCCTCCTCCTCCTCCAAGTCCTCCTCTTCAGCCCATACACGCTCAAGAGTTAAGGACTGAGCACTGGTACCCTCTACTGTCTCGCCGACATTCTCCTCCTCTTCATCCTCATCCCCCTCCTCCGATACGCGCTGAGAAACAGACCGGAGGGTGCTCTGGCTATCAAGCGACGTATCTTCCTCCACCGTCTCTTGTGACAAGCGCAAAGCATCCGACTTGATGCTGAGCAGTGAGTTTTTCAACAGGCAAAGCAGCGGGATGGTGAAGCTGATAATGGCGACATCGCCGCTGACCATCTGTGTTGACTCCTCAAAGTTGCTCAACACCTGGCAGATATCAGACATCCACGTCCACTCCTCATTGTAGACTTGAGGAATCTGAGAGACCTGACTACCAGTTCTGGTGGAAGATGACATCTGGCAGTCTACAATCGCTCTGCGCTGCTGGTAAACTCTGGATAACATGTTTAATGTGGAATTCCATCTCGTGGGCATGTCGCACAACAGTCGGTGAGCGGGCAGTTGTAGGTGGCTCTGCGCTGCCTTGAGAGTGGCAGCATCTGTAGTCGACTTGCGGAAATGCGCACAGATGCGGCGCACCTTGGTGAGCAAATCAGACAGATTGGGGTATGTCTTGAGGAACCGCTGAACTATGAGATTGAACACGTGGGCCAGGCATGGCACATGTGTCAGTCTGCCGAGTTGCAGAGCCGCCACCAGGTTACGCCCGTTGTCATACACAACCATGGCTGGCTTGAGGTTCAGCGGTGCCAGCCACACATCGGTCTGCGCCGTGATGCCCTGTAATAGCTCTTGGGCGGTGTGCCTTTTGTCACCTAAGCTCAGCAGTTTGAGCACCGCCTGCTGGCGCTTACCCACGGCACTGCTGCTGCGCCTAGAGCTACCGACTGAAGGCGCCGTGCCCACGGTTGGTAATTCGGTGGAGGAGGAGGAGGGGTCGGAGGAGGAGGAGGAGGCATAGTACGTCTGAGAGACCGTGACCGAGGTAGGCCCCGCAATCCTCGGTGTGGGCAGTACATGAGCGGCCCCAGGGTCATTCTCGGTCCCAGCTTCCACCAAGTTAACCCAATGTGCCATCAGTGAGATATAGTGTCCCTGCCCGGCAGCACTTGTCCACGTGTCCGTGGTTAGGTGGACCTTCTCAGAAACAGCGTTGGTCAGGGCACGGATGATGTTCTGTGACACGTGCTGGTGTAGGGCTGGGACGGCACATCGGGAAAAATAGTGGCGGCTGGGGACCGAATACCGAGGGGCAGCCACCGCCATGAGATTTCTAAAGGCCTCGGTCTCTACCAGCCTATAGGGCTGCATCTCCAGGCTAAGCAATTTGGAGATGTGGACATTGAGGGCTTGGGCATGTGGGTGGGTGGAACTGTATTTCCTCTTGCGCTCCAGCGTCTGCTGTAAAGACAGCTGAACGCTGCGCTGGGACACATTGGTGGACACTGTGGAGGATCGTGGAGGCGAAGGTGTGGTTTTCCGGCAGGAGTCTCTCATGCCGGTGTCCTGGACAGGGGGTTTACTAGCAGAGGCAGTGAGTGACGCAGGGGGTTGACTAGCAGAGGCAGCGAGTGACACAGGGGAAGGAGCAGTGGTGTGACCCGCAGGAGGTGGTGAACGGCCTTGGTTCCATTGAGTGGGGTGTTTAGCACTCATATGCCTGCGCATGCTGGTGGTGGTTAGGCTAGTAGTGGTGGCACCCCTGCTGATCCTGGTGTGGCACAGGTTGCACACCACAGTCCGTCGGTCATCCTCACTTTCTTTAAAGAACCTCCAGACTTGCGAACATCTAGGCCTCTCCACGGGAGCTTTACTACGTGAAACAGTTGCTGCTGATGCACCAGCTCTGGCCCTGCTTCTCCCTCTGGCCACACCACTGCCTCTTACAACCTGTTCTGGTGCAGCACTCGCCTCCGCCTCAGAAGCACTGTCTTCACTCGGCATATTAACCCAGCTTGGGTCAGTCACCTCGTCATCCTCTGATTCCTCAGTCTGCTCCCCCCTCGGACTTCCTGCCCTGACAACAACTTCACCACTGTCTGACAACCGTGTCTCCTCATCGTCCGACACCTCTTTACAAACTTCTTCCACTAACTCAACATTGTCATCATCATCATCATCACCCACAGACTGCGACAGTTGGAAAACTTGGACATCGGGAACGAGGTCAGCAGCAACCTGAGAAGTGGTTTGTGACTCTGGGAAGGGTCCAGAAAACAGTTCCTGAGAGTATGCCGGATCGCATTCCAAATTTTCCTGGGAGGGGGCAGACTGGGGGGAAGGAGGTTGAGGTGGAGGAGCCAGAGGAGTACTCCCTTGGGTAACGTGGGTGGACTGCGTGGAAGACTGCCTGGTGGACAAATTACTTGAAGCATTGTCCGCAATCCACGACATCAGCTGTTCGCACTGTTGTGGTTTCAACAGTCCTCTACCACGTGTCCCTGTAAGTTCAGACATGAAGCTAGGGAGTGTAGCTCTGCGGCGTTCCCCTGCTCCCTCATCAGCAGGTACTGTCTCACCCTGCCCAGGACCACGGCCTCTGCCCCCTGCAGTAATTGAATGCCCACGCCCTCGACCCTTAGCCCTGGGGTTCAACATTTTCTGTATATAAGTGTATTATATAAAAAATAAATGGGCCTGGTGTACTGAAACCCACAAACTTGTTCAGTCTGGTTTAATTAAGTGACGTAAAGAAAGTGTCACCTGGACAGAAAATACGGATTGGAGTGAGTGGACAGCTGAACTGTGACACACAGAATGGTTCCACACTGCTGTGTGAAATGGATTTGTATCACTGAGCTAAAACAACAAAAAAACTAGACAAATGTCGCACAGAGATTTTTGTGATCAAGCTATATACGTGAGAGCAAAAGACCTGGTTGGATTAAGTGACGTACAGACAGTGTCACCTGGACAGAAAATAGTGAGTGTACTGAACTGTGACACACAGAATGGTTCCACACTGCTGTGTGCAATGGATTTGTATAACTGAGATATAACAATTAAAAAAAAAAGGGGGTTATATATTGCGATAGCTGCACTACTAGTGCCAGCCAGCCAAGCCAGGAGACAAAAAAAAAATTTCTTCTAGCCCTTAGAAGGGCTGTTGGGTTCTTTTTGGGTGATTCCTGCCTAACAGAGAACTAAATGCAGGCCCTAACACTCTCCCTGAAACGCAGCAGCTCTATCCCTAACGACATCCAGACAGCATCTGAGCCGAGCACCGCGGCCAGTCACTAGTATATTCCAGGGTCACCTGATCAGGCCAGCCAACCCCTGCTATCGACATGTAAGGGCCCCACGTGATGCTGGGTGTACCGCAGAGTCTCCTGGCTTGTGATTGGCTGAGTTTATAGGCGCCAAAAAAGCACAATGCGGAAGTTGCCATTTCCTCGAGCATGGCGAGATACTCGTCCGAGCAGCGAGCACTTACGAGTACCCTAATACTCGAACGAGCACCAAGCTCGGACGAGTATGCTCGCTCATCTCTACTGAACAGTAAATATGTGAAATTTACATTATATTAGGTAACTAGCAGAAAGACCCGGCTTCGCCTGGGTATATTTCATCTATTTCATTTAATGTTTCTGTATGTCGTTGCAGAGAGAAAGTCAATGCAGCTGACAAAAGTTGATTTTTACCTTCATTTTTTCAATCCCCATTGGCTGCGGAGTGGGAGGGGGCATGACCTGACCGGGTCGGGGGCGTGGTTTACCGGGACCTTGGGGGGGTGCTTTTAGGTCCTTCTTTTCAGGGTGGCCTGAATTATAGGTCAATGCCATGGTAATTTGAGGAAACACAGTGGGTAGCAGTGGAAGAAAACATTGCTTTGCATGGGTATATTTAACCCCTTAAGGACCCAGCCATTTTTCACCTTAAGGACCAGGCCATTTTTAGCAAATCTGACATGTCTCACTTTATGTGGTGATAACTTTAGAACGCTTTTACTTATCCAGGCCATTCTGAGATTGTTTTCTCGTCACATATTGTACTTCACGACAGTGGTAAATTTGAGTCAAAATATTTCCAAATTTCCAAATGTCAATTTCTCTACTTTTAAAATACATAGTAATGCCTCCAAAAATAGTTATGACTTTACATTCCCCATGTGTCTACTTCAGGTTTGGATCACTTTGAAAATTACATTTTATTTTTTTGGGACGTTAGAAGGCTTAGAAATTTAGAAGCAAATCTTGAAATTTTTCACAAAATTTCCAAAACCCACTTTTTAAGGACCAGTTCAGGTTTGAAGTCACTTTGTGAGGCTTCCATCATAGAAACCACCCAAAAATGACCCCATTTTAGAAACTACACCCCTCAAGGTATTCAAAACTGATTTTACAAACGTTTTTAACCCTTTAGGTGTTCCACAAGAATTAAAGGAAAATGTAGCCAAAATTTCCGAATTTCACTTTTTTGACAGATTTTCCATATGAATCATTTTATTCTGAGAATAAAGCAAGGGTTAACTGCCAAACAAAACTCAGTAATTATTACCCTGATTCTGTAGTTTAAAGAAATGCCCCATTTGTCATCATAAACTGCTGTACAGGCACACGGCAGGGTGCAGAAGGAAAGGAACGCCAGGGAAGATTTCACTGGAAAAAAGTTTGTACATTTGATGTACCCCTAGAGTAGGAAACTCCAAAAAACTGACCTCATTTTGGAAACTATGAGATAAGTTGGCAGTTTTGTTAGTGCTATTTTAGGGTACATATGATTTTTGGTAGCTCTATATTACACTTTTTGTGAGGCAAGGTAACAAAAACTAGCAGTTTTGGCATTGTTTTTATTTTTTGTTATTTACAACATTCATCTGACAGGTTAGATCGTGTGATATTTTTATAGAGCAGGTCGTTACGGACGCGCCAATATCTAATATGTATACTTTTTTTTATTTATTTAAGTTTTACACAATATTTTTGAAGCACAAAAAAAAAAATCACATTTTAGTGTCTCCATAGTCATAGAGCTGTAGTTTTTTTATTTTTTGGGCGATTGTCTCAGGTAGGGGCTAATTTTTTGTGGGATGAGATGACGATTAGATTGGTACTATTTTTGGGGGCATACGCTTTTTTGATCGCTTGGCATTACATTTTTTATGATGAAATGTGACAAAAAATGGCTTTTTTTAGACAGTTTTTATTTTTTTATTTTTTACAGTGTTCACCTGAGGGGAGAGATCGTGCTATATTTTTGTAGAGCAGGTTTTTACGGACGTGATGATACCTAACATGTATACTTATTTTTATTTATTTAAGTTTTACACAATAATATCCTTTTTGAAACAAAAAAATCATGTTTCAGTGTCTCCATAGTCAGAGAGCTGTAGTTTTTTTATTTTTTGGGCGATTGTCTCAGGTAGGGGCTCATTTTTTGCGGAATGAGATGACGATTAGATTGGCACTATTTTTGGGGGCATACACTTTTTTGATCGCTTGGTATTACATTTTTTATGATGAAATGTGACAAAAAATGGCTTTTTTTAGACAGTTTTTATTTTTTATTTTTTACAGTGTTCACCTGAGGGGAGAGATCGTGCTATATTTTTGTAGAGCAGGTTTTTACGGACGTGGCGATACCTAACATGTATACTTATTTTTATTTATTTAAGTTTTACACAATAATATCCTTTTTGAAACAAAAAAAATCATGTTTCAGTGTCTCCATAGTCAGAGAGCTGTAGTTTTTTTATTTTTTGGGCGATTGTCTCAGGTAGGGGCTAATTTTTTGTGGGATGAGATGACGATTAGATTGGTACTATTTTTGGGGGCATACGCTTTTTTGATCGCTTGGTATTACATTTTTTATGATGAAATGTGACAAAAAATGGCTTTTTTTAGACAGTTTTTATTTTTGATTTTTTACAGTGTTCACCTGAGGGGAGAGATTGTGCTATATTTTTGTAGAGCAGGTTTTTACGGACGTGGCGATACCTAACATGTATACTTATTTTTATTTATTTAAGTTTTACACAATAATATCCTTTTTGAAACAAAAAAAATCATGTTTCAGTGTCTCCATAGTCAGAGAGCTGTCGTTTTTTTATTTTTTTGGCGATTGTCTCAGGTAGGGGCTCATTTTTTGCGGAATGAGATGACGATTAGATTGGCACTATTTTTGGGGGCATACGCTTTTTTGATCGCTTGGTATTACAATTTTTGTGATGAAATGTGACAAAAAATGGCTTTTTTTAGACAGTTTTTATTTTTGATTTTTTACAGTGTTCACCTGAGGGGAGAGATCATGCTATATTTTTGTAGAGCAGGTTTTTACGGACGTGGCGATACCTAACATGTATACTTATTTTTATTTATTTAAGTTTTATACAATAATATCCTTTTTGAAACAAAAAAAAATCATGTTTCAGTGTCTCCATAGTCAGAGAGCTGTATTTTTTTTATTTTTTGGGCGATTGTCTCAGGTAGGGGCTCATTTTTTGCGGGATGAGATGACGATTAGATTGGCACTATTTTTGGGGGCATACGCTTTTTTGATCGCTTGGTATTACAATTTTTGTGATGAAATGTGACACAAAATGGCTTTTTTTAGACAGTTTTTATTTTTTATTTTTTACAGTGTTCACTTGAGGGGAGAGATCATGCTATATTTTTGTAGAGCAGGTTTTTACGGACGTGGCGATACCTAACATGTATACTTATTTTTATTTTTTAAGTTTTATACAATAATACCATTTTTGAAACAAAGAAAAATCATGTTTTAGGGTCACCATAGTCAGAGAGCTGTAGTTTTTTTATTTTTTGGGCGATTGTCTCGGGTAGGGGCTCATTTTTTGCGGGATGAGATGACGGTTAGATTGGTACTATTTTTGGGGGCATACACTTTTTTGATCGCATGGTATTACATTTTTTATGATGAAATGTGACCAAAAATTACTTTTTTTAGACAGTTTTTAGTTTTTATTTTTTACGGTGTTGACCGGGCGGGCTGGATCATGTGATATTTTAATAAAGCAGGTTTTTACGGATGTGGTGATACCTAATATGTATATTTTTTATTTTTTTTTCTATTTTTATGTGTTTCTTTATGGGGAATGGGCTTTTTTTTTTTTTTTTTTGAAACTTTATTATTATTATTATTTTTTTTTTTTGTTAAAACAGTTTTATTTAACTTTTTTTTTTACATTCCACTTATGTCCCAGTAAGGGATTTTAACATTTCAGGGTCTGATCCCTGATTGAATGCAGCACAATACATCTGTATTGTGCTGCATTCAACTGTCAGCGTCTCACACTGTGAGACGCTGACCGTTGCCTAGGAGACCCAGCGCTGTGGCTGGGTCTCCTGGGCTTCCGTAGATGGGAGTCCCGATGCCTCTGGTCAAGGCATCAGGGCTTCTATCTCAGCCATCGGGCCCCCCCCACCGCCTCACGGGGACCCGATGGCTTTAAAAACTGCCGCAATTACCTTGTATGCTGCGGTCAGCGTGACCGCGGCATACAAGGGGTTAATCCGCCGGCATCGGTGTAATCACCGGTGCTGGCGGATACAGCAGAGGCCCGGCTGTTAGTATCAGCCGGGCCCCTGCTGTAGATTGCGGCAGCGGGCAGCCAGCGGCACGTTAACCCTAGGACGAGAATGCTCGTCCTAGGGCGTTAAGTAACGCCATATTAGGACGAGCATTCTCGTCCTAGGTCGGCAACGTGTTAATCTATTTCATTTAATGTTTGTGTGTATGTCATTGCAGAGAGAACGTCTCCTTCCCACCCATTCCTGTAGCTGACAGAAGTTGATTTTTACCTTCATTTTTTCAATCCCCATTGGCTGCGGAGTGGGAGAGGGCGTGGCTTGACCGGGGGCGTGGTTTAGCGGGACCTTGGGGGGGGTTGCTTTTAAGTCCTTTTAGTGGAAGAAAACATCTTTTATTACTACTGAACGGTCGTAGTCTAATATTAGTCTATTTCATCTAATGTTTCTGTGTGTTGTTGCAGAGAGAAACTCATCCTCCCACCCCTGCAGCTGACAGAAGTTTATTTTTACCTTAATTTTTCAATCCCAATTGGCTGCAGAGGAGGAAGGGGCGTGGCCTGACAGAGTCAGGGTGTGGCTTAGTGAAACCTGGAGCAGGTGTTGTAAGTCCTTCTTTTGAGAGTGGTGTGAATCACAGGTCGGTGCCATGGTAATTTATGAGGACACACAATGGGTAGTAGTGGAAGATTTACTACTGAACGGTCATAGTCTAAAATTAGTCTAAAACATAATATAATAATAATAATAATATTTATTTATATAGTGCCACCATATTCCGCAGCGCTTTACAAAGTCATCGGGTTCTTGTACAATACAAACATGACTAGCTAATATACAACTGAAACACTAGGAGTGAGGGCCCTGCTCGCAAGAGCTTACAATCTATGAGGAATAGGGGGGTGACACATAATGTGGTTGATTGTGATAGGTAGGATTCGAGCCATAAATTGTAGTGAAAGGTGTGGTGCTGGCCGATCTGCTTTGGATTTGGGACTATTAGAGGATCGAGTTCAGGCCAGAGGAGTTGGTGGGGGAGCGTTTTAGTTGGGGAAAGGTCATTTTAGGAAGCTTGATAAGCCTGCCTGAAAAGATGTGTTTTTAGGGCACGTTTGAAGGTAGGGAAGTTGTGCATTGACCTAATATTCAGGGGCAGAGCATTCCAGAGAGTAGGTGCAGCTCGAGAAAAGTCTTGGAGACGGGAGTGAGAGGTGCGAATTATGGAGGATGTTAATCTTAGGTCGCTAACAGAACAGAGAGCACGAGTAGGGTGGTAGACGGAGATGAGGGAAGAGATGTATGGAGGGGCAGCACTGTGGAGAGCTTTGTGGGTGAGGGTGAGAAGTTTGAACTGTATTCTGTGGTGGATGGGCAACCAGTGAAGTGAGTGGCCTAGACTAGTAGCATCACTGTAACGGGAGGACAGATAGATGAGCCTGGCAGCAGCATTTAGGACAGACTGAAGGGGGGAGAGTTTAGAGAGAGGGAGACCGAGTAGTAATGCATTGCAGTAGTCAAGACGAGTACCGTAAGAAAAGGGCGGATTCTGGCAATGTTCTTGAGGTGCAGACGACAAGAACGTGTAAGTGATTGAATATGGGGAACAAAGGAAAGATCAGAGTCAAATATGGCCCCGAGACAGCGGGCACGTTGCACCGGAGTTATGATAGTACCACAGACCAAGATTGAAATATCAAGATTAGGTGGGTTAGAAGATGGGGGAAAGACAAGAAGTTCAGTTTTGGAGAGGTTTAGTTTTAGATACAGAGAGGACATGATGTTAGAGACAGCTGCCAGACAATTACTGGTGTTTTGGAGTAAAGCAGGGGTGATTTCAGGGGATGAAGTATATAGTTGGGTGTCATCAGCATAGAGATGGTACTGAAAGCCGAATCTACTGATAGTCTGTCCAATGGGGGCTGTATAGAGGGAGAAGAGTAGAGGACCTAGTACTGAGCCCTGAGGAACGCCAACATCAAGAGGGAGATGAGAAGAAGAAGAGCCAGCGAAGGATACACTAAAGGAGCGGCCTGAGAGATAGGAAGAGAACCAAGAGAGAGCAGTATCTTTAAGGCCAATCGAATGGAGCATGGTGAGGAGTAGTTTATGGTCTACTGTGTCAAATGCTGCAGAGAGATCCAGAAGAATCAGTAGAGAATAATCCCCATTTCTTTTTGCTGTTAGGAGATCGTTAGACACTTTAGTAAGCGCAGTTTCTGTAGAGTGAAGAGGGTGAAAGGCAGACTGTAAGGGGTCAAGAAGAGAGTTTGCAGAGAGATAGCTTATTAAGCGAGAGTAGACAAGACGTTCAAGGAGTTTAGAGATGAAAGGGAGATTAGAAACCGGTCGGTAGTTAGCAGCACAGGTCGGGTCAAGAGATGTTTTTTTTAGTAGTGGGGTTATAATAGAGTGTTTGAAAGAGGAGGGAAAAATACCAGAAGAGAGAGAGAGGTTAAAAATTGTAGTTAGGTGAGTGGTGACAGCCAGGGAGAGAGACTGGAGGAGGTGTGATGGAATAGGATCACTGCTACAGGTCGTGGGCCGAGAAGAAGAGAGAAGCCTGGAGACTTCTTCCTCTGTTATAGGGTCAAAAGAGGAGAGAGAGCATGTGGAGGAATGAGAGGGAGGAGGATTGAGATTTGGGGACTGGGAGATTATTTCCTGCCGGATGCTGGCAGTCTTGTCCCTGAAGTAGGTGGCCATGCCATCAGCGCAGAGGTCAGTGACTGGTTCTGGAATTTTGGCGCTTAGAAGGGAATGAAAAGTTATAAGAAATGTTATAACATAAGTTATATTTAGGTAACCGGAATACCCCTTTAACAGTATCATCCACAGCGCTCTGCCCTTTAAAGCATTGAATAGAAATGACTGGATTGTTACCTGAGATCCTCAGCTGGCTGCTAATTACCTGGCTGTGCTGTTATGGAAACCTGCCCTCCCTGTGTGTGTCTGTGCAAAGAATGGCAGTTGGGGTTTAAAACCAATGCTGTCAGGCTAATATTGGCTAATGCAGGTCATATTTTGGGAATATCTCGGGAATGTTATGTCCTAGAGAGATGAGACCTGGTCTAAAACCTTCCCGGGCACCTGATGTACCTGTGTGCCGAATTTGGTGAAAATTGGTCCAGTAGTTAGGTCGCGCATAGAGAACAGACAGACGGACAGAAACTTATTTTTATAATATTAAGAGATGATTGACGATGAATTAGTCTAAAACATAAGTTATATTTATGGTAACTGGAATACCCCTTTAACAGTGCCTTTAAAGCAGACCTAAAGCAGTGAAGAAAACTGTCTGGGCTGTTATGGAAACCTGGTGTGAAACTGTCTGTATGTGGAAGCTAAGGGCCTGCGAGCGTCTAATGGCTGATAAGGGTCATGTGACCAGACTTCTATTGGCTAATGCATTTTTTGGGAATATCTCAGGAACGGTACGTCCTGGAGAGCTGAGACCTGGTCTAAAACCTTCCTGGACACCTGATGTACCTGTGTGCCAAATTTTGTGATTGTAGCAATGACGGTGCGGATTCCTTTAGCAGACATACACACATACATACGCTCAGCTTTATATATTAGACTAGCTGAAGGACCCGGCTTCGCCCGGGTATATTTAATTTATTTCATTTACTGTTTGTGTGTGTGAGTTGTTAAAAGATATCGACAGTGACCTCTACTGTGCCCGCCCCTTTAACAGTGACCTCTACAGCAGCCCGCCCCTTTAACAGTGACCACTACAGCGGCCCGACCCTTTAACAGTGACCTCTACAGCGGCCCGCCCCTTTAACAGTGACCTCTGCAGCAGTCCGCCCCTTTAACAGTGACCTTTACAGCAGGCCGCCTCTTTAACAGTGACCTCTACAGCAGCCCGCCCCTTTAACAGTGACCTTTACAGCAGGCCGCCTCTTTAACAGTGACCTCTACAGCAGCCCTTCCCTTTATATATTATTATATAA
>ONZH01012182.1:0-13017 GCA_900303285.1 Rhinella marina | reverse complement strand
AAAAAGGTATATTTTTCTACACTCCGATTAGTGTGCAGCACACGACAGAATTTTTCACTGCACTGTAGTATATATAACTGAGAGAAAAAACGTAGTCTTTAGACGGCGGCTATTGTACCGCTATTGTAATCACTCAATATTTCACTGCACTGTATGATATATAACTGAGAGAAAAAACATATATTTTCTAGACTCTTGCTACTGTGCATCACATGACAAAATATTTCACTGCGCTTTAGGATATCTAATTGAGAGAAAAAACCTATACCGTAGACTGACGCTACTGTACAGCACACAACATAATTGTTCACTGGACTGTAGTATATATAACTGAGAGAAAAAACGTATTCCCAAGACTGTACTACAGATCCCAGCAAGCCAAGGTACAGCAGCAGCAAAAATGAGTACTGAGAGGACTTTGGACAATTTCTTTTGGGTTTGTGTGGACCACGTGCTGTCTCTTCTGCCACCAGTCGCTGTGCACAGCGTGCAGCCGAGATGGAGGTAGCTGCACTCCAAGTCCCAGCCAGCAGCCGAGAGGAGGCCAAAAAAAAGGTCGTTGTAGCCCTTAGAAGGACCGTTGGGTTCTTTGTGGGTGATTCCTGCCTAACCAAAATCTAAATTGATGCCCTAACAGTGTGCAGCCAAGATGGCAGTCGCTGCACTTCAAGTCCCAGCCAGCAGCCAGGAGGGGGTAAAAAAATGTCGTTGTAGCCCTTAGAAGGAGCATTAGGTTCTTTGTGGATGGTTCCTGCCTAACCACATTCTAATTTCACGCCATAACAGTGTGCAGCCAAGATGGCGGTAGCTGCACTACAAGTCCCAGCCAACAGCCAGGAGGAGACCAAAAAAAAAGGTGCTTGTAGCCCTTAGAAGGGCTGTTGGGTTCTTTGTGGGTGATTCCTGCCTAACCAACATCTAAATTGAAGCCCTAACACTCTCCCTGACAGACAGCAGCTCTATCCCTAATCTCATGCAGGCGGCGTCTGACGTTCACGGCCATTCCGTGTCAGGGTAAAATTTTAAGTGCTTCACCTGCTACCTCAGTCTCACTTGGTCACTCTGGGTTCACCGCCATGCTGTGTCAGGGTAAATTTTTGGGTGGTTCACCTGCTACCTCAATCTATCTTGGTCACTTGTTGGTGTCACCACCACGCTTTCACCACGCTGTGTCAGGCTTATGCCTGTGTCATGGGGTGGGGGATAGGACAGCAGTGCCAGCATGGGCAGTGGTGTCACCCGCAGGCGGCGATGGACCTTTGTCGCACCTAGTTGGGTGCTTTCCTAACATGTGCCAGCACATGTGCCTTGCCCATCTTGGTCTGGGTCAGCACAATTTTCTTGATGGTCACCCCAAGGCTGTTGGCCAGAATGTGGGGTAATGGTACGATTAGGCAGCCTCAGAGGCATCTATGCATGCTGCCCCTGCTGTTTCCTGTCCATTTCCGTGGTGTTTCCATCATTTTCTGAGGTTTCCAGGTTTTCACGCAACCTTGCCTGTGCAGAGCTTTGGTTCCCTGCAAAAAATGCTCGAGTCTCCCATTGACAATGGGGTTCGTTATTCGAAACGAGCACCCGAGCATCTGGAAAAATTTGACTCGAATAATGAGCACCTGAGCATTTTAGTGCTCGCTCATCTCTAGTCAATATCCATACTTTTTTTTTTGTAATGCATGCACCCCATCCCCTGTTGCATGGCAGACATAAAAGTTGCAATTACAGTACACATTTCTAAAGAAAAAAACAATATTTGCTTAGAAAGCAACAGAAATACTATACTTTACTATACTAGAGTATATGCAACACTAGACAAAGCTACACTGTATGTTCTATAATGTAGTGGTAGGCTTACTGCTTACCATACAGCAGGTCTGGGGTTCAATTCCACCTTTGGAAATGTATGTTAATTTTTTTATACAGGTTTTTGCAGAAAAAAAGGAACTTTGGGTTATGGTAGAAAAATAGAAATGCTACTTTCCAGGTTTTGTTTTATGGTAAGAGTTCCATTTTTGCCACAGCCAAAATTTACAGATGTCGGCCATAATCTTAAAAAAAGTCTCCATGGGAGACTGGAAAGTTACCACAATAACAGAGTAGGGATGGTCAACCTGCAGCTCTCCAGATGTTGTAAAACTACAACTCCCACCATACTCTGCTGTAAGTTGTAGGCAGTCTGGGCATGTTGGGAGTGTAGCTTTGCAACAGGTGGAGAACCTAAGGTTGGCCATCCCTGACATAGAGTCTCATGCCTCTAAAGACATGATTTTCTGTGCTTAGTAAGCAACAGTAATACTATACTGTACTGCTCTGATCTCAGTATAATAATAGTATCACAAAATATAGGCACATAAAGTGGCATGTGATAACTTTATAAAAAAAAAAATCTCAAATTCCTGCTTGTTCCATTCACTTCTTACACCCAGACACAGGGGATTGGAACATGTGCTTTATGATTTTATAAGCAGGAAAAGCTTAGTAATGATATTTCCCATTATCACTGGTGGTTCAGCTGAACTTTGAGGCCCTTCTCACATCAATCCCTAGAGGAGGCTGAAAGGCTTAGATCAGGTATGTGCAGTCAGCCTCCTGTCTGCAGCACAATGTAGAAGGAGAAGGAGTGATGATATCAATGATAAGGGCAGGTGCCGTACAGCATCCCTTGTTCACTGGTGAAAGAAAGACGCAACAGGAGTGGTAAACATGAAGAAACACGCATGCTTGACCTGATCTAGGGGCCAAACTACAGGTTGTGTCCATGGGAAATTGTAGGACAACAAGCCAAGGGCAGTTCATTTGTGCAGTAGGACAAAGCCATAAAATGGTGCGATTTTTGAAACAATATGTAATTGCAAAAATATTTAACTGTAAAGAGTCTTCACAATGGACTATCTTTATTAACTTGGCACAACCCTTTTAAATAAAGGACTAGAAGGGGAAAGTCTACTAAACTTGTGATCTCCACATTTATCAAGGGATGAACTCAATATCTTATCAAAAGGACCAAATTTTCTTCTCACAAAACATTTTGACATGCTGCTGGATGTTAATAAATTGGCGAGATTGCTCACCTTAAGACACTTCTATGTGAATCCAACTGAGAGAACCATCAATAGTTCTGAAATAAAAACACAATGTATGAAGGAGTACATACGTGAAGCTCAAATTTCATAAACAGTGTGCTCTTATAGACTTTTGATGCTTACAAAGGGATTCTAATGGATAAAGAATGTGATCCACACATTCTATTGCTGTGGACTAGAGACGAGTAAACTCCTTGAAATTTATTGTGTTTATTATTTTAAAAACATTGATTCATGGCCAAATAGATTGTATTTGAATCAGAAGAGCTTTAATTAGCTTGAAAATTGGTACATGACACATATGACTCCATTTTTCTAATATCAATTGCTCTCTCATTTTTAAAAGTGTTTTTATGAAAGCTTTTTAACACAATAACAGCAAATAATGTGACACTGACATTTATAGCAATATTACACATCCTTAACGGCGTTAACAAAAAGCTTGTTTAACCCCTTCACGGCCAACGCTGTAATAGTATGGCGCTGTGTGAAGGGGCTTGGCGCCCGCCTGATCAGCTGCAGGGGGCCAGCTGTTCCCAGTAGCCGGACCCCTGCTGCGTATGCCCACATCGGTGAAAACACTGATGCGGGTGTATTAACCCTCAATGTGCCGCCATCAGCGCTGACCGCGGCACATGCGATGTGGGCGTGCGCAAGGAGAGTCCATCGGGTCCCCGCGCTGCTGTGACGGGGACCCAATGGCTTGGATGGCAGCCATCCGTGGCTGCCATCCCTGCAAGACTGTGAGATCCAGCCCCCTGGATCTCACAGGAAGCAGGCTGTAAGTGTATTACACTGGTAATACACTTACAGCCAATGCATTACAATGCAGAAGGATTGTAATGCATTGTAAAGGGGATCAGACCCCTAAAAGTGGAAAAAAATGTGAAAAAAGTGAAAAAAAATAAAGTTCTACACAAAATAAAAGTTTCAAGTAAAAAAAGCACACTTTTCCCAAAATAAAGTTAAAAAAAATTGTAAAGAAAAAAAGAAAAGTAGACATATTAGGAATCGCCACGTCCATATCGACCAGCTCTATAAAAGTATCACATCATCCACCCCGTCAGATGAACGCAGTAAAAAAAAAACAAAAAAAAAACAGTGCCAAAACAGCCATTTTTTGGTCACCTTCCCTCACAAAAAGTGTAATAGCAGGCGATTAAAAAGGCGTATTTACCCCAAAATGGTACCAATCAAAGCGTCATCTCATCCAGCAGAAATTTAGACCCTACCTAAGACAAAAAATAAAAAAAATATGGCTCTCAGAAAATAGCAACACAAAAAAAAGATTTTATTTTGTTCAAAAATGCATCTAAGGGTGGGTTCACATCAGCGTTATGCTTTCTGTTTGTGTTTTCCGTTATAACATGGTTATAACGGAAAATAACGGAAACCATAAGACGGAAGTTAAAACGGAAGCCTTTAGAGGCATTCCGTTTTGATCCGTCATAATAGAAGCCTATGAGAATCATAACGGATCCGTTTGGTTCCCGTTATGCAAGACGGAAAACAAAGTCCTGTCGACAAGCAAAAATAAAAATGTTAGACATATTGGTTATCACTATGTCCGTAAAAACTTGCTGTATAAAAATAATACATGAAATGGCCCCCCTGATTAATGCTGTAAAAATTTTTTTTTTAAAACTATGATATAGCAGCCATTTGTTTTCACCTTGTCTCACACAAAGCGTAATACTACGCAATCCAAAAGGCGTATTTACCTCAAAATGGTACCAGTCAAACCATCATCTCGTCCCGCAGAAATTTAGACTCTACCTGAGACAATTGCCCAAAAAATAAAAAAATATGGCTCTCAGAAAATAGCAACACAAAAACAAGATTTAATTCTGTTCAAAAATTCATTTACTGTGTAAAACTTAACAAAAATAAAAATGTTAGACATATTGGGTATCGCCACATCCATAACAACCTGCTCTATAAAAATATCATATTATATCCCCCCTCAGGTGAAATCTGTAAAAAAAATTTGAAAAACACTATGCCAAAACAGCCATTTATTGGTCACCTACTCTCACAAAAAGTGTAATAGCAGGTGATCAAAAAGGCATATTTACCCCAAAATGGTACCAATCAAACCGCCATCTCATCCTGCAAAAAAATGAGACCCTACCTACCAGACAAATAAAAAAAATAGGGCAGTTAGGAAATGGCAACACAAAAACAAGATTTAATTCTGCTCAAAAATACATTTACTGTGTAAAACTTAACAAAAATTAAAATAATAGACATATTGGGTATTGCCACGTCCGCCACGCCACGTGCTCTATAACAACATCACATGATCTGCCCCTTAAGGTGAATGCTGTAAAAAAAAAAAACTATGTCAAAACAGCCATTTTTTCCAACTTGACTCACAAAAAGTGTAATACCAAGCGATCAAAAAGTCTTATGTACCTCAAAATGGTACCAATGAAAATGTCACCTCATCCCACAAAAAATGAGCCCCCACATAAGACAATAACTCAAAAAATAAAAACCAATGGCACCCGCAAACCAATCCATCAAAATCTGCGCTGCAAAATCCATATGGTGCTCATTCTGTTCTGAATCCTGCCTAAATCCTAAGTAACAAATTATTGGGTGCTTTTCTCCTGTTACCCCTTGTGAAAATGAAAAATTTGGGGCTAAAGCAACATTTTATTGGAAAAAATGAAACTTTTCATTTTCACAGCCAAGTGTTTCCAAATTCCATAAAATGCTTAGGGGGTCAAAGTGGTCAGTACACTGCTTAAAAAAATCTTTAAAGGGTGTAGTTTCCAAAATGGGGTCACTTTTTGAGGGTTTCCACTGTAGGGGTATGTCAGGGTCTCTCAATTACAAAATGGTGCCTAAAAACCATTCTAGCAAAATCTGCCTCCAAAATCTGTATGGCGCTCCTTTCCTTCTGACCACTGCCACGTGCCCATATAGCAGTTTACCACCAAATATGGGGTATTTCTATAAACTGCAGAATCAGAATAATCTATATTGAGGTTTAGTTTGCTGTTAACCCCTGCTGTGTTGCAAGAAAAAAAATTGATTAACATGAAAAATCTGCTTAAAAAAACGAAATTTTAAAATTTTAATCTCCATTTACCTTTAATTGTAATGGAACACCTAAGGGTTAACAAAATTTGTAGCGTCAGTTTTGAATAATTTGAAGGTTGCAGTTTCTGAAATGGGGTCATTTATGGATGGTTTCCATTACGTAAGCTCCTCAAAATCACTTTATATCTGAATGGGTGCTTAAAAAATGTTTTGGAAATTTTGAAAAATTGCTTTTAAACTTCTAAGCCTTCTAACGTCCTAAAAAAGTAAAATGACATTTACAAAATAATGCCAACATAAAGTCAACATATGGGGAATGATGACTGATAAAAATGATATTTTATGAGGCATTACTATCTGTCTTAAAAGTAGAGAAATTCAAATTTAGAAAATTGTGAATTTTTCCCAATTTTTTTGTAAATTTGTTTTTTTTTTTTAAATAAAGGAAAAATATATTGACTCAAAATTACCACTGTCATGAAGTACAATGTGTCATGAGAAAACATTCTCAGAATGGTTTGGATAAGTAAAAGTGACACATGTCAGATTTGCAAAAAATGGCCTGGGGTTGAAAGGGTTAAAGCTTCTTCTGGGGCATGACCTCCATAGCAACACCATTAGTATTTATACATATGTAGTGCTACCAACATTGAAAACAAAAACATTGTAAAATGCAGCTAATAACACTAATACTAATACAGTTGTGCAGTTTGTATACTTCATATATATCAGTGATACAATAGATAATGCAATATAAAAAATATACAATCATCACTTAGCATGGCTACTCCAGTGCAGCTACTCTTGTGATTCCACTGACCATTTTTGCTTAGGGCTCGTTCACATCACCGTTAGGGCTTCCGTTCAGGCTTTCCGTTATAACATCGTTATAACGGAAAGAAACGGAATCCCTAGGACGGACATCAAAACGGACACCTTTAACCCCTTCACCCCCAGCGCCGTACATGTACGGCGCTGGGGCGATGCGGGCACATGGCGCCCGCTCGCGGGTGCGGCGGGCGTCATGGCCGGCAAGTCTCTGCTGTTTCTAACAGCAGAGACTTGCCGCTACCTACTACATCGGCGGCGTCTTCCGGGTTGACTAGATGCCGTGATCACACGTGATCACGGCATCTAGTTGCGGCTAAACCCGGAAGCGTTCGCTTCCGGGTGGTGTACAGACACCCCGTGTGGCCAATCGGGGTGTCTGTACACCATATGAAAACTGTAATCCTCGCTGGTGAGGATTACAGTTTTCAAAGTGCAATTCTTATTCTGGCCACTAGATGGCAGGCCAGGATAAGAAATGAGCAATTCATGTCTTTCTGAGTCTATAAAACCCAGAATTGCTCATAAAGAAAAAAAAAAAAAGCCACAATATATAAGCCCATATTTGAGCTTTCTAATAGTAAAAAAAAAATTTAAAAAAAAGTTAAAAAATATATAAAAAATAAAAAAGATGTAAAAGTTCAAATCACCCCCCTTTCCGTATAAGTAAAAAATAAATACCTAAATAACAATAAATATAGACATCATGGGTATCATCGTGACCGAAAACGCCCGTACTTTTAAAATATAAAAAAAAAAATTCCAATACAGCGAATTGTGTGGCGGAAAAAAGCGTCCAAATGGCGATTTGCCGTTTTTTGTCGCTTTTTTTTTTCTAAAAAAAATTAAATAAAAGTGATCAAAAAGTCATACACACCCCAGAATGGTATCAATAAAAACTTCAGATCGTCCCGCAAAAAATGAGCCCCCATACAGCTCTGTACACATAAATACCAAAAAGTTATAGGGGTCAAGATTTGACAAGGAAAAAAAAAAAAAAAAAAAGGGCAACTTTCTAATTATTTTATCACTATGAAAATGCAGGAAAAACTATACATATTAGGTATTGCCGGATTCGTACTGACCAGTAGAATGAAAGTAACGGATCAGTTTTAATGCACATCGAACGCTGTAAATAAGAAACCCGTAGAACTGTAGCGGAATAGCGTTTTCTTTGCAATTTCACCCGGTTTGGAATTTTTTTCCCGCTTCCCACTACACCGTATGCAATAATAAATGGTGGCGTTGGAAAGTACAACTTCTCCCGCAAAAAACAAGCCCTCATACAGCTATGTGAACAGAAAAATAAAAGAGTTATGGCTGTTTGAAGGCAGGGAGCGCAAAACGAAAATGCAGAACCGAAAAAAGCTCCGGGGGTGAAGGGGTTAAGAGGCATTCCGTTTTGATCCGTCATAATAGAAGCCTATGGCCCTGCATAACGGATCCGTCTGGATGCCGTTATGCTGGACGGAAAACAAAGTCCTGTCGACAGGACTTTGTTTTCCGTCCAGCATAACGGCATCCAGACGGATCCGTTATGCAGGGCCATAGGCTTCTATTATGACGGATCAAAACGGAATGCCTCTTAAAGGTGTCCGTTTTGATGTCCGTCCTAGGGATTCCATTTCTTTCCGTTATAACGATGTTATAATGGAAAGCCTGAACGGAAGCCCTAACGGTGATGTGAATGCACCCTTACTTGTGTTGAAATGATGATATGCTATACATGCCTGAGACTACTATAGTCAATCACTAGCCTCTGTGTTCTTGCATCCTGCATGTAAGCGTCATCACTGAGGCCAGTGATTGAGTGGAGCAGTAACATGAATGTACAGCACATCTGCAGCTAGTCCCTGAAAAGCCAGTGCAGAAGATACGAGTGGTAGTTGCCCTAAAGAGATCTTGTGTCACAATGTTCTTCTTCAGGCCACTGATCCAGGGGTCAGAGCCAGGACAAGATATTTTGGTGCCCTTGGCAGAGTATGACAAATGCGGGCCAAAGCCCACTCACCACGACGAAGTTGCCTCCTTGAGTGGGAACCTACTCTAACTTTGGTGTGGCACTGTGCAGCAACCACCAGCGCCACAACACCTCACTAGTAGGCGGAGGGACCTAGCAGCCAAACAGGACCCCTGCTGATTGGTAACGCCACCCTAGCACTGGGCCCCACCAGCACAGCACCCTAATGCAGTCTCATGCTAATTAAAATCATCTGGATCGAATGGGAGGAGTGCTGATACCAGAGTTCAAAAAATAAATAGCACAAGACTGCATATAGTAACATAGTAACATAGTTTATAAGGCCGAAAAAAGACATCTGTCCATCCAGTTCAGCCTGTTATCCTAAAAGTTGATCCAGAGGAAGTCAAAACACCCCTGTGAGGTAGAAGCCAATTTTCCCCACTTTAGGGGAAAAAAATTCCTTCCCGACTCCAATCAGGCAATCAGAATAACTCCCTGGATCAACGACCCCTCTCTAGTAACTATAACCTGTAAGATTATTACCCTCCAAAAATACATCCAGGCCCCTCTTGAACTCTTTTAGTGAACTTACCATCACCACCTCCTCAGGCAGAGAGTTCCAAGTCTCACTGCTCTTTCAGTAAAGAATCCTCTGCTATGTTTGTGTACAAAGCCTTCTTTCCTCCAGACGCAGAGGATGTCCCCTCGTCACAGTCACAGTCCTGGGGATAAATAGATGATGGGAGAGATCTCTGTACTGACCCCTGATATATTTATACATAGTTATTAGATCTCCCCCCAGTCGTCTTTTTTCTAAAGTGAATAACCTTAATTTTGATAATCTTTCTGGGTGCTGTAGTCCACCCATTCCAGTTATTACTTTAGTTGCCCTCCTCTGAACCCTCTCCAGCTCTGCTATGTCTGCCGTGTTCACAGGAGCCCAGAACTGTACACAGTACTCCATGTGTGATCTGACTAGTGATTTGTAAAGTGGCAGGACTATGTTCTCATCATGGGCATCTATGCCTCTTTTGATGCAACCCATTATCTTATTGGCCTTGGCAGCAGCTGTCTGACACTGGTATCTACAGCTTAGTTTGCTGTTCACTAAAGTTCCTAGGTCCTTTTCCATGTCAGTGTTACCCAGTGTTTTACCATTTAGTATGTACTGGTGACTTGCATTATTCCTTCCCAGGTGCATAACCTTACATTTGTGAGTGTTAAACCTTATCTGTCACTTCTCTGCCCAAGCCTCCAATCTATCCAGATCCATCTGTAGCAGTGTACTGTCCTCTTCTGTGTTAATTACTTTACACAATTTAGTATCATATGGGTTCACAAATTCCTACCAGCTCACAGTTGGAGTTCCTGAGAGCATATGATAAAGTGAACTTTGACAACTGTTCACATAGTGCAGTGCTGAGTGGTGGCCATTGTTGCTGTGGTGCTGTGCTGATGGGTTGGTGGGACCCATTGCCAGGGCGGCGTAGCAATGCAGCAGGGGTGCTGTTTGGCTGCTGGATCCTGTATCCTACTGGTGGGTGGTGCTGTGGCACTGGTGGTCGCCACACCAAATTTAGAGTAGTTTCCGACTCGAGAGGGCAACCATGTCGTGATTAGTGGGCTTATGCTTTTTGAGTAAAATGTATACTAATGCCTCATGTATAGCATTCAGTGGCCTGTATACTATTTATGATACTGATAAGCGATGTTAATTATGCTGAGAAGCAGTTATTAGATCAAAGTATAGCATGAGAATGTGTGACCCAGGTTCACTTTTCTTTTTGAGTATTAATAAATGGCACATTGTAGATGGAGACCATTACAGATTTAGCATGAGAGCCCAGATTAGATTACACATCTCCCATCACTCATTGCTTCTGCAGCCCATCCCCATCATCTAAAGAACCCCAACAGCATCCAGCTTCTCCTTTAACACTGCCATACTGTACCTTCCAAAAATATTGTGTCCACTGCTCCCTCTTGTGCCCACATAAGTTGTCTTTTAAACTTCTGAGAACGTGATAAAATAATAAAAGAAGACATCCCTTTCTGATCCCCCTCCAATTGCTTCCCAATCACTCATCCATTCGAGAGAGACTTGAAAATACAATAACCAGTGAGGACATGGAAAGCAGCAGAAGGAGAATAGCGGGGGATCAGAAAGGTGTCACTACTTTTATTATTTTATGACATTCCAATCAGTTTTCAAGTAAATTATCCATGGCTGGACAATTCCTTAAAGGGGTTGTCCGAGTTATGAAAAAAAAATATATAGCACTTTAAATCTGAGGGGCAGCAATATATAACTAAGTTAAGCAAGTTTTAGGCAAAAAAAAAAATCTATATTTCCACATTTCCCTGGTTCTCTTCTGGTCTTTGTTTACCTGCAGTAATAACAATCTCTGCCCCCCCCCCCGCTCTGCTCTGCAAATGCTGCCCTGAGTGACATGTCTTCTGGGATACTCAGCAGCATGTTGTATGTGTAGAACTACAAGTCCCAGCTGTAGAATGACACTGCTGATACACACAGGATCTTACCCCTTACCTGTCTTGTACAATACAATACTCTCCAGATCAGCTCCAGTATCAGCTTTGTGTCTGTAGGGTGAGGAGAGCAGATCCTTTGTCTCTTTACATCTGCAGCTGCTGTTGTAAAGCCTTCAGTGTGTTCTGGCTGAAGGGATTAATGTTTTATCTGAAAGAATCCAGGGATAGCAGATAGCAGGGGCCCGGCAGAGCAGGGTGCCGTGGCCAGCACAGTAACGTCTCATGTACAGGCTCTGTGCACGAATGCAAGATTAGCAGGGAGGCAAGCTGACATCACAGGTCATGTGACCCTCATTGAAACCTGAGAAACCAGCAGCTTTAGAAGCAGAACGTGTATAGAAAAGCTGTTGTATTTGACTAGTTAGAAACATACAAAGGAAAAAAAAATAACTTGGCCCAATTAACTATAATAGAGACCGGCAGAGATCAGGCCGCAACCCAGCAAATAGGCTGTAGGAAAACTGCTGTGTGCATAGATGATGGAGCCAGGTAGTAACTAGAGATGAGCGAGTAGTGAAATATTCGAAAGTTCGAAATTCGATTCGAATAGACCGCGAAATTCGACTATTCGACCGAATATCGCATCCCATTAAAGTCTATGGGAAAAAAAATGCTCGCCACTTGGAAATCTCAATTCGACCACTTGGAGGTCACCAAGTCCACCCTGAAACCTCAGAAAAGGATGCCAACACTGCTGGAATGCAACTGGGACAGCAGGGGAAGCATGTCTGGGTGCATATAACGCGCCCAAGTCGCACTATTACGCCACTATCACAGCCTCTCAACAATACACTCCAAAGACAATCTAACCTCTCTGTAAAGTGAGACCAAACAAGGAAACCTTCTTTCCTCTACATTGCCATGGACCCCAAGCCAAACTAGACAAAAAAGAAGATGAAATTCTGCACCCCTTAAAATCACGTTGCCTATGACAACCACAGATGGCATAGGCAAGGGGGAAAGCAATCAAGCCATCACTATTTTTCCCTCTGTGCCATCCCTGCCTTGCCCAGGCACATGTCCCAAAACATCATCCACGCCCGAGTAACACGGTTACTGCAAAAGGCCATTTGACCACCAACACTTTGGTTTGAGGCCGGGGATGCTACATCTCCCTGACAGCACACTGGGTGAATGTTGTGGAGGCGGGGACGGGCAAACCTGCTACCCGCACCCAAGTTTGGGGCCTTGGTTCTGTCTGGATTTCCGCAACCCTTACAGACAGCTCGGCAAACCCCTCCTTCTCCTTCTAGATTCTTCTTTTAAATCTGTCCACCACCCAGTCAAGTCCACAAAGTCCAGTCTCGTCGATAGCCTGCCGAAACTGCAGGGACCTCACTCTGACCCTCCTTCCTCCCACCCTGCCCAATGTATTCAACCCAGTGTTCCCACCCATGCAAGAATCGCAGGAGCTATCTGAGGATTTTGTTTGTTCTGATGCCCAAACACTGGAGCAAGCTCCATCTCTAGCTGATGGTGGTGTGGAACGGGCACTAAAGTGTAAAATGATTAGGGGCGATGATGAGACACAGTTGCCAGCAAGGGAGG
>ONZH01012181.1:0-35267 GCA_900303285.1 Rhinella marina | reverse complement strand
CCACCCACATGCCCAAGCCCTCAACGTCCACATCTCCAAATTGCTTAGCCTGGAGATGCTGCCCTATAGGTGGTAGAGACCGAGGCCTTTCGAAATCTCATGGCGGTGGCTGCCCTCGGTATTCCGTCCCCAGCCGCCACTATTTTTCCCGATGTGCCGTCCCAGCCCTACACCAGCACGTGTCACAGAACATCATCCGTTCCCTGACCAACGCGGTTAGTGATAAGGTCCACCTAACCTTGGACAAGTGGACAAGTGCTGCCGGGCAGGGACACTATATCTCACTGACGGCACATTGGGTTAACTTGGTGGAGGCTGGGACCGAGACTGACCCTGGGGCCGCTCATGTACTGCCCACACCGAGGATTGCGTGGCCTACCTCGGTCACAGTCTCTCAGACGTACTATGCCTCCTCCTCCTCCTCCACCAAATTACCATCTGTGGGCACGGCGCCTTCAGTCGGTAGCTCTAGGCGCAGCAGCAGTGCCGTGGGTAAGCTCCAGCAGGCGGTGCTCAAACTGCTGAGCTTAGGTGACAAAAGGCACACCGCCCAAGAGCTGTTACAGGGCATCACGGCGCAGACCGATGTGTGGCTGGCACCACTTAACCTCAAGCCAGGCATGGTTGTGTGTGCCAACGGGCGTAACCTGGTGGCGGCTCTGCAACTCGGCAGACTGACACATGTGCCATGCCTGGCCCACGTGTTCAACCTAATTGTTCAACGGTTCCTCAAGACATATCCCAATCTGTCTGATTTGCTCACCAAGGTGCGCCGCATCTGTGCGCATTTCCGCAAGTCGAGCACAGATGCTGCCACTCTCAGGGCAGCGCAGCGCCGCCTACAACAGCCCGCTCACCGACTGTTGTGCGACGTGCCCACGAGATGGAATTCCACATTAAACATGTTATCCAGAATTTACCAGCAGCGCAGAGCGATTGTAGACTGCCAGATGTCATCTTCCACCAGAACTGGTAGTCAGGTCTCTCAGATTCCTCAAGTCTACAATGAGAATGGACGTGGATGTCTGATATCTGCCAGGTGTTGAGCAACTTTGAGGAGTCAACACAGATGCGTCAGCGGCGATGCCGCCATTATCAGCCTCACCATCCCGCTGCTTTGCCTGTTGAAAAACTCAACTGCTCAGCATCAAGTCGGATGCTTTGCGCTTGTCACAAGAGACGGTGGAGGAAGATACGTCGCTTGATAGCCAGAGCACCCTCCGGTCTGTTTCTCAGCGCGTATTGGAGGAGGGGGATGAGGATGAGGAGGAAGAGGAGGAGAATGTCGGCGAGATTAGTAGAGGGTACCAGTGCTCAGTCCTTAACTCTTGAGCGTGTATGGGCTTGAAGAGGAGGACTTGGAGGAGGAGGAGGAAATGGAGAGTCAGGCCAGTGAGGAGAGGGAATTCTTGCGTGTTGGGACTCTGGCGCACATGGCAGACTTCATGTTAGGCTGCCTATCCCGTGACCCTCGCGTTAGAAGAATTTTTTTCCAACACCGATTACTGGGTGTTCACTCTCCTGGACCCACGGTACAAGCAGAACCTTTCCACTCTCATCCCTGCAGAGGAAAGGAGTATGAGAGTGAATAGATATCAACAGGCCCTGGTGCACAAGCTGAAACAATTCTTCCCATCTGACGCCGCTAGAGGGCATGGTTCTGTGGGCCAAGTAGCGGGGGAGAGGAGGCGAGCAGGCAGCTTGTCCAGCACTGGCAGGGGAACGCTCTCCAAGGCCTTTGCCAGTTTTATGTCACCCCAGCAAGACACTGTCACCTGTCCCCAGTCTAGGCAGAGTAGGGGGAGCTGTACAGAAAGATGGTGAGGGAGTACCTAGCTGACCATACCAACGTCCATAGCGATCACTCTGCTCCATACAACTACTGGGTTTCAAAGCTGGACACGTGGCCTGAACTGGCGCTGTATGCCTTGGAGGTGCTGGCCTGCCCTGCCGCTAGCGTGCTGTCAGAGCGGGTATTCAGTGCAGCTGGTGGCGTCATCACTGATAAGCGTACACGCCTGTCAACTGACAGCGCTGACAGGCTGACGCTTATTAAAATGAACAAAGCCTGGATTTCACCGGAATTCAAATCTCCTCCGGGGGAAAGCAGCTAAAGATTTAAATAACTTATGTATCCGATTCCTCTTCTCTACTCCTCCTACTCCTCCTCCATATCGTCTTTGCCTAACACTGACCCAAAAAACGCCATTTTTTAGAGGTCCAACTGGCACTCTTTTAGCACAATTTTTCAGGAGGGCCCCCTACAGGCCCTCTCTTCAAACAATTTTTCAGGAGGGCCCCCTACAGGCCCTCTCTCCAAACAATTTTTCCGGAGGTCCACCCATAGGCCCTCTGTCCAAACAATTTTTCCGGAGTTCCACCTACAGGCCCTCTCTCCAAACAATTTTTCCGGAGGTCCACCTACAGGCCCTCTGTCCAAACAATTTTTCCGGAGTTCCACCTACAGGCCCTCTCTCCAAACAATTTACGTCTTTTTCCTATCTTTCTCTCTCTCCAAACTATTTTTCCGGATAGCTGCCATATACAGTATTAAACTGAGTAGTATACATAGAAGACATACCACACTTGATCAATCTCATAATTTCCGACTGTACCGGTTGATGCTAAGTTTTTAAGTTGGGGTCCTGCGTCGTCATTCTAAATACATCCGGCTGTTGTCACCACCACACACGCTAGCCCAGGGGGCACTCCTCTGGCTCTTCCAGCGAAACCTCCTTGCCCCAGCCTGCCCCCCCCACCTACAGGCCCACTCTACAAACAATTTAGCCGGATAGGGGACGTATTAGAAGTTGTACTGATGTTTGTTTTTGTTCTTCTTTTATCTGCCTCATGACCTGTGATAGGCAGAGCATGGACACGTCCCCTTAGTTGCAGTGGGAATGACACTCCCCTGGCCAGAGCAAGCTCTTTTTCCGTTTTCCGTGTTCGAAATATCCATTAAATATAGGGTCCCAAGATAGGGGACGTATACGGTATTAAACTGAGAAAAATCGATACTGCACCGGCTGATGCTAGAGTATTTCCAAATGCATTCCGGCTGTTGTCACCACCACACACGCTAGCCCAGGGGGCACTCCTCTGGCTCTTCCAGCGAAACCTCCTTGCCCCAGCCTGCCCCCCCCCCCCACCTACAGGCCCACTCTACAAACAATTTAGCCGGATAGGGGACAGATTAGAAGTTGTACTGATGTTTGTTTTTGTTCTTCTTTTATCTGCCTCATGACCTGTGATAGGCAGAGCATGGACACGTCCCCTTAGTTGCAGTGGGAATGACACTCCCCTGGCCAGAGCAAGCTCTTTTTCCGTTTTCCGTGTTCGAAATATCCATTAAATATAGGGTCCCAAGATAGGGGACGTATACGGTATTAAACTGAGAAAAATCGATACTGCACCGGCTGATGCTAGAGTATTTCCAAATGCATTCCGGCTGTTGTCACCACCACACACGCTAGCCCAGGGGGCACTCCTCTGGCTCTTCCAGCGAAACCTCCTTGCCCCAGCCTGCCCCCCCCCCACCTACAGGCCCACTCTACAAACAATTTAGCCGGATAGGGGACGTATTAGAAGTTGTACTCATGTTTGTTTTTGTTCTTCTTTTATCTGCCTCATGACCTGTGATAGGCAGAGCATGGACACTCCCCTGGCCAGAGCAAGCTCTTTTTCCGTTTTCCGTGTTCGAAAAATCCATTAAATATAGGGTCCCAAGATAGGGGACGTATACGGTATTAAACTGAGAAGAATCGATACCATATGGGTTAAAGCAACAGTTTTTCCAAATCCATTCCGGCTGTTGTCACCACCACACATGCTAGCCCAGGGGGCACTCCTCTGGCTCTTCCAGCGAAACCTCCTTCCCCCCACCTACAGGCCCTCTCTACAAACAATTTAGCCGGATAGGGGACGTATTAGATATTGTACTGATTCTGAATTGCCTTCTGCGATAGATGGGAATCAAACCCAGATCAACTGCTTGGGAAGTAGCTATGCTCACCACTATACCACCAGCAGCCACAGCAACTGATAAGAACAGATACTAAACTTGATTTCAGCTGCAGTGCCAGCATGAGCAGTGGTGTCACCTGCAGGCGGTGATGGACCTTCGTTGCACCTAGTTGGGTGCTTCCCTAACATGTGATGGGTATTTGCCTCGCCTTTCTTGGTCTGGGTGAGCACAATTGCCATGAGGGTAACCACCAGGCTGTTGCCTGAGAATTTGGGGTAATGGTGGGATTAGGCAGCCTCAGAGGCATCCATGCATGCTGCCCCTGCTGTTTCCTGTCCATTTCCGTGGTGTTTCCATCATTTTCTGAGGTTTCCAGGTTTTCACCCAGCCTTCCCTAGGCAGAGCCTTGGTCCCCCGCAAAAATGCTCGAGTCTCCCATTGACTTCAATGGGGTTCGTTATTCGAAACGAGCACCCGAGCATCGGGAAAAGTTTGACTCGAATAACGAGCACCTGAGCATTTTAGTGTTCGCTCATCTCTACTAATCTTCTCTAATTCTGAAGAACTCCAAATCCATGACAGAGCTGTGCTACATCAGCTAAGAACTCATCAACTCTGGGTTACATAATTTCTACTGTAGGATTGCATTTTATCCATCTGGCAATTCAATCATTGCTTGAGTATTGTGACTTGCTCCAGTCTCCTGCTCCTTAGAACCATCTTGCCCAGACTGTTTCTACTCCTTGCTGTATAACCACCTCTTGATTTACACTTCAAACTGCACTATGGACAATACCTATTCATAGCTGTGCCTGGCTTATTGCATCTGGCGAATGGATTCCAGCCATGTTTACCACTATTATAACACACTGTTATCTTTAATAAAAACTAAAATGTCTTTACACTTACAAGCACTGTAATCCTGTTTCTAGCCTTTCCCATTCATATCTTCAAAGGTCCTTCAGCCACAGTTTAATCAGAACTTTTTTTCTCCTTTATTACAGCGTGGAGACCTTCAAGATGTTGAGGGCTGGGTTTCTAACAGTCCACTACATAAGCTTAATGATCGTCCAGCCTCTTCTGCCTAAACTGATCACAGAGATCAGAGTCAGAGAAGAGAGAAAAGTGCTGTCTCACTGATCCAGCAAAGCATTGTATGAGCACTCTGATGGCATGACAATTCCTGATATTAGATCCATGAATAGAGTGCACAGAAAAAAGGAAACAAAAAATATGAAGCGCCAGGGGACTATTGAAAAGTGAAGAAAAAGAAAATTGAGCTGATACTAAATAAATGTAGGCTGCACCCTGGGGTATATTAGCAGTGCACTATGTGGACTGCAGGTTAATATGGAGTGGGAGATGGGAAAAAAGGAAAGGAATACCCGGATAGTATCACCAAGTGACCCTTTCCGAATGGACTAGGTCCTGGAGAAAGGGAAAACGCGCAGGGGCGCCAATGAATATTATGTAGACAAATATTTATATATCGATATTGAATTGGTATTATATTGCGATATATGAGTAACTCGCTTGGGGCTCCCTAGAAATAAAACGGGGGAAGATGGCTAAAACTATTAAAAATGCGGGTCACAATATAAAAAATGTAAATACAATCCAATTTTAAAATGAAATCCAATTTCAGGATAAATAGAAATTTCAAAAAATAAAAGACAGCTTACTTCACCAGGGAGGGAGGTGCAGGATAAAGCTCAAGACACCTGTACCATCCCCTCCCCCGCCGAGATCGCTAGTCAGAGGTCACAACAGCTTCCTTATCCCCAAAGAGTGGTCATCAGGGCTCCAAATAAGTTTTCAGGAGGTTGCTTTAATATGTAGATATCAAAGTAAAAAGCTCGACGCGTTTCGGGGGTGATCCCCTTTTTCTAGAGCAATACAAACATAGACAACATGTAGCATTTATAGACAAATGAAAATAAACAGGAGGCCCCCACCAGCAGGAAGTATTTGGATAAAGGACTTCCTGTTTGCAGTCCAATAATCATAATGCAATATCACATGGGATAACCCAGACAAAATCATAAAATTCCTTTTCTATTATTAACTGTTTGAATAGATGATGGTAATGATATAATATAATATAAATAAAGGGATAGTCTTATTGTTCCTACCGCATTGGTGATTCCAGTGGTAATTCCTTAGGGAACGAGCAAGTCTCCATTTGTAGTTGGTAGCGTGCGTCTCACTGTGGAACGCAAGCTGGTTCGCCCGCCCGCATGCTAAAGGCGGGACGGGATACAGAGAGGCGTAATACTAGAAGTCAGAGCGCCATTTGGCCATTTACTTATTCATTTATGATGAATAATGAATTTTGAATGATGTATCAATTTTTACTTTTATAATATATATATATATATATATATTTTTTTATATTTTATTACTACTATTTTTTCAAAATTACATATTTCCATATTTATCGGTCCTATCAATCGCATTTCATATATATATATTACTAATGCTTTTATCCATTCTAAACCCCTTGTGGCACGCTACCAACTACAAATGGAGACTTGCTCGTTCCCTAAGGAATTACCACTGGAATCACCAATGCGGTAGGAACAATAAGACTATCCCTTTATTTATATTATATTATATCATTACCATCATCTATTCAAACAGTTAATAATAGAAAAGGAATTTTATGATTTTGTCTGGGTTATCCCATGTGATATTGCATTATGATTATTGGACTGCAAACAGGAAGTCCTTTATCCAAATACTTCCTGCTGGAGGGGGCCTCCTGTTTATTTTCATTTGTCTATAAATGCTACATGTTGTCTGTTCTATGTTTGTATTGCTCTAGAAAAAGGGGATCACCCCCGAAACGCGTCGAGCTTTTTACTTTGATATCTACATATTAAAGCAACCTCCTGAAAACTTATTTGGAGCCCTGATGACCACTCTTTGGGGATAAGGAAGCTGTTGTGACCTCTGACTAGCGATCTCGGCGGGGGAGGGGATGGTACAGGTGTCTTGAGCTTTATCCTGCACCTCCCTCCCTGGTGAAGTAAGCTGTCTTTTATTTTTTGAAATTTCTATTTATCCTGAAATTGGATTTCATTTTAAAATTGGATTGTATTTACATTTTTTATATTGTGACCCGCATTTTTAATAGTTTTAGCCATCTTCCCCCGTTTTATTTCTAGGGAGCCCCAAGCGAGTTACTCATATATCGCAATATAATACCAATTCAATATCGATATATAAATATTTGTCTACATAATATTCATTGGCGCCCCTGCGCGTTTTCCCTTTCTCCAGGACCTAGTCCATTCGGAAAGGGTCACTTGGTGATACTATCCGGGTATTCCTTTCCTTTTTTCCCATCTCCCACTCCATATTAGATCCATGATAGGAGGCTGCTAATACTACTAAGATATAGTGTATTTAGCTCTCTACCCCTGCTGCTTTGCCTCAGAAACCCCAGTGATTCAGTACAAGGTTTGTTTTGTAAACATAGTCAGTCAGAACCATGAGGGACAGAGCAGAGTAAGGACTAGGAGCCATTTTCATGTCTCCCAGAGGCTAAGGCAAGTGGCATGTGTAATCTCTACAACTAAGAGGAATAGATAAGTAGATCTTTGAGTATCTATATTCTTAAGATCAGCTAGTGAGGCTGAAGTGTATAGGAATAGATTGCCACCTGCTCCTCTGTATCTCCCTCACACAGAGCCAGTAGTTCTGCTCTGTGTCACCTATATACTCACAGAATCTATATAGTAATTGTAGTTAGGGATCAGTTTATAGTTCAGGGTAGTGATAGTGTCACGCACAGGTGTGGGGGGAGGGGGGGACCAAACCAAGCGTAGGAGGAAAAGGAGATTAGGCCTCGAAACTAAGGAAGGAAGATGGACACCTTCTACAGGAAACCCTGGCTCAAATCCTGTCTATCTACCAGTATGAACAGGCCTCAAATGTAGGCAAGTTCATACACAGGAACCTAAACACCGAACTGACCCTATAGGACCCTGGAAACTAATGACAGGAATGAGTCTACCTGTTCCTCCAAAAGGAAGGACGAACAGGAGTCTCCCTAAGGCCTAATAACAAAACAACAGGAGGGAAAATGAAACTTATCTTTCAATGAAGAAATGGAGGCTCCAGGATCTCAGCTGAAACCAAACTGCTGCTCACCACCACAACACTGAAGCTATAAACCGCAAGGAATAGTGGGAGAAGAAGCAATAAATAAGGGAGGGACAATTACCACACCAGGAACCGTCTCCTTCTCCCTGGCTGTGCCGCGATCCAATCACATCGGAGAACATCACAGCGACGGAGCTTTTTTCTCCCTGGCTGTGACGTTCTCCGATGTGATTGGATCGCGGCATAGCCAGGGAGAAGGAGACGCCCATTGAAAAACCCGGGCGTCTCCTCCTCCCTGTACCGATGCTCAGTATTAGCATACTGAGCGCAAAAAATACAGGGGGGCAGAGCGGGGCGCAGGAGCGCTATTTTGAAAAACCTGGGCGGGTGGCGGCATCAGTGGGGGGTACCCTGCAAGTAAAGGTATTTACCTACTATAATGTGAAACCATGAAAGGTCCTCTTTAAACAGTGTTCTACATGGATACAGATACAAAGTAACTATGTGACAATAGCTGATATTTTTAAATATTTTTATTTAAAAAGACATTTTATACTATGGATCTAATAAATGTTACATTTTAAAAGCAGGAATTGGCATATGAAACGAAAAGGCATTATTGGTTTTATGGACCATTTGTAAATAATTAAAGTTTTGAGGTGCCTTTATATGTGCCAAGAGTCAGCAATAGTTGGTACTCTGATGGCATGCACTCAGCCTTGCTGGAAAATACCTAGCCAGCATTATTTCTACCAGAAAGCTATAACTTCCTTATACTCTCACGTGGTGGTGAACGTGCGCCAGTCCTTGCTATTGCAACTGTGCAGTAAGATGTATGCCACGGTGGACACTTGAAGCAGCTGTTATGGGCAGGGACTATGCATGTCTTTTACAGCCCACTGAGTCAATGTATTTTTGTGGCAGTGGCGAGGCAAAAATGCAGAAACAAGGGCAGATCCTTTTGACACATCCACGTTTGTGTCGGCCTGGCTCCCACACCAGGTATGTACTTATCTGCCTCCCCCAGCTCTTCTTCCAATGACAACCTCCCATCCCCAAAAGAAGCAGGTCAGAGCGTGTGTAATGTCAAGCGTTGCCATGCAGTGTTGGAGCTGATTGGCCAGGGCGAGAATAGCCACACAATAGATAACTTGTGCACCAAACAGAAAACATCCCACTGGCCGTCTACCTACCAATTCCAACTGGACAAGGTGGTTATGGACAATGGCTGCAATATTTTGTCCATGCTGAACCTGAGGGAAATAACACATGCTCCCTGCATGGTGCACATGAAAAACCTAGTTGTGCATTGCTTTTTAAAAAGGTGCATTGGCTTGCGGAAGGTGCTGGCAATGTGCAGGAAACTGTCCTTGCATTTCAGCCATTCTTATGTAGCAAGGAACGCTCTGCTGGACTTGAGGCGACAGAACAGTCTGCTCTTACACCGCTTAATCCGTGACATGCCAATTCTCTGAAATTCCACTTTGCACATGCTAGAGCATCTGTATGAGTAGTGTAAAGCTGTGAATTATTTTATCATGCACCAGACCACCTCAGCAGGGTGCTTATGTTGTTTCAAGGTCTGGCAGTGGCTCATCAGAGACACAGAGTCACCCACCTCCAGCAATCACTGCTGCCACAAGCAGCAGAAGCCGCAGCAGCAGCCATTTCAGTCTCATCATGTTGCCTGCCTACCTTCATGATCCATACTGTATTGCTGCTGTTGTCATCATGCAACTGCTACTGTCTGCCTACCTACCATTATGTTCCTGACTATATGGCTAGTGCTGCCGTTGCCGCCATCATGCTGCTGCCACTATCATGCCACTGTCTGCCTGAAAATATATTCTGTACCATGTGGCTGCTACTGCCGTCACCACCGCAGATGCTACTTCTCCCTGCTTATCCCCTACTGCCACCACTATTAACGCTATACAACCACTACTACTGCCCCTAAACAGCCAATCTACTGCCTTGTCTGTTCCATGATATGCTGCTACTTCTACTGGTACTACTGAGGCCACATGCCATAATTACCCTACTCTTTCCACATTCCCACTGTACTCCTACTGCTTCCAATTAAAAGGTGGAATTTTTCTAGCCTTGTTCAGAATGAGCCAATCTTTTTTCTGACAATTATCACTTGTGTGTGTATAAATACAGGCAAGCATTCTGACCCCATTAATGCATATTTATTGGATGCTTAGTCCAAGCAAGCCACTGTTTTTCCCATAATACTGTGTGTTTCTAAACACTGTTTGCCCCTGATAAGGGACGCTTCTTAGAAACTTTCTAATATGAAAAAGCATAACACATGCAATAATGCATTGTGGTTTTAAACATGCTGTTTGTTAATGCCATCAAACATGCATTTCCCCATAGCTATGTATGTCAGTGTCATTCTGACATTATGTACAATTGCTGTCATTGCATTCAAGGAGAGGGGAGGAAGAATTCAAAATTTCATCAAAAAATTTACTAGAAGAGAACACTTTTTCTTAAAAATTCGGAGTCCTAGGAGATTAGAGGGCGTTATATACCAATTTTCAGGGCAATTGGAGCAACATTGGTTCCGGTAGAATCGATTTGGGTCCAAATTGAATTTTTGGAAAAATTCTGCAAACCTGAAACAAACTGAATCTCAAAAGGTTCTCTCATCTCTAGTCCGCATCTGATTCACAAAAAATGTGAATTTGGGCTAAAAAATGGTTGTGTCACTTGACTATGATCCATTTGGAGGTTGAAACTATCACATAGCAAGCAATCTGGTGCAAGGAAGAAATCACATCAACCTACAGGGCCTTGTTCCTTACACTGAGATAATGATCAAACCTACATCAGCACATTCTATTATATTTACTCTGCTGCAATAAAACTGAATACCCAGCAAGCATTTCTTACATGCTAAGGGAAATCATATGCAACCTAATTATGTGATACTCCAGTTTGACTTTCTGGATTACAGAAAACAGGATTGTAACACCTTAATGAAAATGATGTAGTTATCTTTTACATCATTTTGCAGCAGTATCTTTTCAATGGAAATTTACATTAAGCATATAAGTAAGCCATTTAGTCCTATGACTGTAAAAATAAAGGAAAATGCAAACAGATTCATGTAGAAGTATTTTAATATTATGGATTAGAAAAGAACTGGGAAATCCAGATGGTAATGCAGCTTTAATCACTGAATGAGATATTAGATTTCAGAGTCATACAAGACCCTTTGGTAGCACACATAGATAAATCCATTTTAAGGGAAACATAAAGCAATTAACCATATGCTCCAATCTTTCAATTCTGTATGACACCAATTAAAATCACAGATAGTATAAAAGGCAATCAAGAGACTTGTGCGCTATGGAAAACTGTGAAGTACATATAGCAAACACATCAACAAATGTAGACATTATTTGTCTACTGTATATACAGGATAATTGCTGCTAGAGTTATAGATTCACTTTATATATCGAAATAACTGATAACTGCTGTTAGTGTAGTATCCCAGATGTTTATTCTAGTATTATGCATTTTACTGTTTGTTCCTGGTGGGCACTACCAGCAAGGAAAGGCTGGCAGGAATAGTGTTAACCACCCTGTTCTCCCTCTCTTGGTAGGAGTGGGCTGGTCCTGCTTCCTGCCAAGATGGGGATCTACAGTGAAGAGAGGAAATAACCTGCAGTGCTCCTGCTTCTGTTACCTAATCTCCAAAGTGAACCATTACAAATTATCCACAAATTAAGCCTTGATATTCCAGACAGCAGAGTTACCTGCTACATCTGCATCTATACTCACTGTCGGAAGGTGTGGGATTACAGCCAAGCCACCCATCACCAGGGTCACCAGTATCACCTAAGTGCTGAATTACTACCAACCAACCTGCCTCCATATCCTTGCTGGTACCAAAGAAGAACTGCACTTCAAGCAACTCTGGCCTCATTCTTCAGTACTATAATTCCACTGCACGATTCCCAGAGAGCAACGGCCTGAAGGAGTACACCGTGACATAACACATCAGGGCCACTACCACTCCTATCTTCTACACTGCCTCCTCACAAGGGATCTCTGCATTAGCACCCAGCTTCCAGTTGTAAGGTGGAATTAACATTATCCATTTTCATGCAGTTTTTTTTGTATGCCTTTTTGGCATTTTTTTACAGTTGTACTGTACTGCACTGCATACAGAAATTCTACTTGATTGGCTTTACTAGAATGCACATAATTAGGTTAGGTTATTGCTATTTAGTTTTTCACCTTTTACTGAATACTTTTTATTATGTGAATTATATGAAAAGGAGCAAAGTCCACCATCCAATGAAGCCTTTAAAATTACAAGCTTTATGCAATATGCAGATGAAATCCATTACAGACAGGGATACAAGCCCCTTATACATTTCAGGCCAATGTGCATGGCATTCAGGTATACGATACAACTATTCATTTAAAATATCAAATTACCAATATGTGCTACAGATAAGATCACATAAAAATAAGAAAAGTGAGTGGAGATTACATGTTTACATTGTCTCCAACAGGTGTACAGTGATAATTGCGATCAAGGAATCAGCAACTTGGCAAGCCTTCAGAGAATCAGCAACGGTTTTCGTCTGGCCAAGAATCTATATATTTGCCAGGTTGCGTCTGGATCTCCGTCGGTCCCCATTATAGGGGGGCCTGACAGCAATGTGCTAACTTCCGGCAATGCCATAATGCAGAGAGATCAGGCAGACTATTCCCTGACGGAAAAGCCTGCAAGATCTAAAAGCGCTAGTGTGAAACTATCCTTAGATAGCTTCAAGGCCACATACCAGATATATTTGCTAATGCTACACTTGTGAACATTACACACATATTGAACAAAATACAGGAATATTCTGTGCCCATCATTAAGGGTATAAACACTCCCTGCTTAACACAGCAGGTATGTTCTAATTAAGAAGACTTTGGAAAAGGCTACCTTATTTCTTTGCTATCCATATCTTGGACACTGGTGCAATGAAATCTTACAAAGATTTAATCCAAGCTAGGTGATTGTTAAAGAGGACCTTTCACCACTCCTGACATGCCTGTTTTAATAGATTCATGCATTCCCCATAAATGGGTACACACCCCCAACTGGTTACCTCCCCTCTGTTCCCTTACTGAAGGCAAATAGAAATTCATTCATAACTCCTAGTGCAAATAATAAAGGAATGGCATAACATAGAGACATAAGAATAGATGTTCTAGAATTGTTAGTACGTGGGAAATGCATGCTATTAAAATAGGCATGTCAGGAGTGGTGAAAGGTCCTCTTTAAATTACTTCATATGTTTTTATGATATCTGCTGCTATAGGCATATATGTCTTATCACCACTATCATTCAGTACATCATTTATTCACTTAGTCATTGTTTAAAGGGAATCTGTCACCAGTTTTATGATGTCCTAATTAAGGGCAAATGAACTAATGACAGATCCCCTTAGGTCCACTGGGTCACTTTCTTTAATTGTCCCAGCTGTTTTGCTAAAATCTTGTACTGAACAGCTCTGTCAACCTGCTGCTGATTCAGTTGGGAAAAAACTGTCAATCATTGGCAGGGGCGGTAAGAGCAGAGAGCGCATGAATACCAGGACTCATTGGCATGCTTTGGAGCTGTTAGAACCTAGCAGCATAAAACTGGTGATAGATTCTCTTTTAAGGGTATCTGTCACAAGTTTTATGCTGCTAAGTTCTAACAGCTCCTGGTTATGCCGAGTTCTGATATCAATGAGCTTCTGGCATTCTTTTCCCCCTGTCAATGATTGACAGTTATTTCCAACTGAATTAGCAGCAGGATCGGGAGAAGATCAGGAGTTCAAAAATATTCAGGACTCATTGTCATGCGAGGAAGCTGTTCAATACAAGGTTTTAGCAAAATGAGTCAATTAAAGAAAGTGACCCAGTATTTTGTTACGGGTATCTGTCATTAGTTTATGTTGCCCTTAGTTAGGACACCATAAAACTGGCGACATATTCCCTTTAAGCCTATTTATTCCTGTATCCCAGAATCCACAGTAAAACACAAGGTTAACCCTTTACCGAGCCACTTTTCACCTTGAATCCCAGGCCAATTTTTGCAAATCTGACATGTGTCACTTTATGTGGTAATAACTTTAGAACGCTTTTACTCATCCAGGCCACTCTGAGATTGTTTTCTCATGACACATTGTACTTCATGACAGTCATAAATTTGAGTCAATATATTTCACCTTTATTTATGAAAAAATCCAAAATTTGCCAAAGATTTTGAATAATTTTCAATTTTCAAAATTTCAATTTCTCTGCTTTTAAAACAGAAAGTGATACCTCATAAAATATTTATTACTTAACATTCCCCATATTTCTACTTTATGTTGGCATAATTTTGTAAATGCCATTTTATTTTTTTAGGAAGTTAGAGGGCTTAGACGTTTAGAAGCAATTTTTCAAATTTTCAACAAAATTTCCCAAACCATTTTTTTGAGCACCAATTCAGTTTTTTGTGAGGCTTACCTAATGGAAACCACTAATAAATGACCTCATTTTAGAAACTACACCCCTCAAATTATAAAAAACTGATGTTACAAACTGTGTTAACCCTTGAGGTGTTCCACAAGAATTAAAGGAAAATGTAGGTGAAATTTCAAAATTTCGCTTTTTTGGTAGATTATTCACGTTAATATTTTTTTTCTTACAACACAGCAAGGGTTAACAGCAAACTAAACCTCAATATACATTACTCTGATTCTGCAGTTTACAGAAATACCCCATATGTGGTGGTAAACGTCTCTATGGGTTTGTGGCAGTGGTCAGAAGGAAAGGAGCGCCATACGAATTTTGGAGGCAGATTTTGCTAGAATGGTTTTTAGGCACCATTTTGTAATTGAGAGACCCTGACGTACCCCTACAGTGGAAATCCTCAAAAAGTGACCTCATTTTGGAAACTACACCCTTCAAAGAATACTGTATATTAAGGGGTGTACTGAGCAATTTGAGCCCCTAAGCGTTTTACGGAATTTGGAAACACTTGGCTGTGAAAATTAAAAGTTTCATTTCTTCCAATAAAATGTTGCTTTAGCCCCAAATTTTTCATTTTCACAAGGGTAACAGGAGAAAACATAATGTGTTACCCATTTTCTCCTGAATACGGCAACACCCCATATGTGGTGATAAACTGCTGTGGGGGCATATGGCAGGACTCAGAACAGAAGGATCGCCATATGGATTTTGCAGCACAGATTTTGATGGATAGGTTTGCGGGAGCCATTGATTTTATTTTTTTTTTAGCTATTGTCTTATGTGGAGGCTCATTTTTTGCGGGATGAGGTGAAGTTTTCATTGGTACCATTTTGCGGTACATAAGACTTTTTGATCGCTTGGTATTACACTTTTTGTGAGACAACGTAAGAAAATAGCTGTTTTGATATAGTTTTTTTTTATTGTTTTTTTACAGCATTCACCCGAAGGGGCAAATCATGTGATATTTTTATAGAGCAGGTTGTTACAGACGCGGTGATACCCAATATGTCTAACATTTTTATTTTTGTTAAGTTTTACACATTAGATTTATTTTTTAACAGAATCAAATCTTGTTTTTGTGCTGCCATTTTCTGAGAGCCAAATTTTTTTTATTTTTTGGGCGATTGTCTTAGGTAGGGTATCGATTTCTGCAGTATGAGATGATGGTTTGATTGGTACCATTTTGGGGTAAATACGCCTTTTTGATCGCCTGCTATTAGACTTTTTTGTGAGGGTAGGTGACCAATAAATGGTTGTTTTGTCAAAGTTTTTTATTAAATTTTTTAACAGCATTCACCTGAGGGGGAATATAATGGGATATTTTTATAGAGCAGGTTGTTACGGACACAGCGATACCCAATATGTCTAACAATTTTGTTAAGTTTTACACATTAGATGCATTTTTGAACAGAATAAAATCTTTTTTTTGTGTTGCCATTTTCTGAGAGCCATTTTTTTTATTTTTTGGGGTGATTGTCTTAGGTAGGGTCTCATTTTTTGCAGGACGAGATGACGGTTTTATTGGTACCATTTTGGGATTAATACGTCTTTTTGATCGCTTGGTATTACACTTTTTGTGAGGCAAGGTGATCAGGAAATGGCTTTTTTACACTGTTTTTATTTTTGATTTTTTACGGTGTTTACATAGCAGGGTGAGTCATGTGATATTTTTATAGAGCAGGTCGATACGGATGCGGCGAAACTTTGGTCACATTTTGTGACATTTGGGGACCCTCATCACTTTTAGAAGAGGAGTGTAGGAGTGAGAAAGTAAGATTTCGGATCAGATTATGATGTGTGACTTTTTAAAAAGTCCCAAAAAAGTTTCATCTCCATGCCAGGCAACTGGTGTAAAATAGTAACATAGTAACATAGTTTATTATTGTACTTTTACAGACACAAGCATAAACCACATTGAAAATGCACCAAATATATTATTATTGTGAACCATTTCATACATTTGTCGCAATTCCACAAAGCAAAGGCAGACTTAAAACCGACACCAAAACCATGGCAAATGATACATTTATTAAAATAATGGTCAGTACATTTTCCAAAGACAAATCTATCCTTCTTGAAAAGATTAGGAATTTTTCTAAAGATGAACAATGACACTATGTTCCATCCCATCTCAACCCTGCATATTGTGCCACCTGTGCTTCACAGATCCGAAGTTCCTGCTGAGCCAGACCAAATAGACTTCTATTGAAGGGATCTTCAGTCTCCAAGACCTTGACAAGAACCCAAAGATACATACAATGCAACAGCACACTGCTAGCCAGATAAAGCACAAAATGCCATAGTGATATGAAGTATTCTGAAGCTAATGCTATGCTTGTTTAGTTAATTAGAGATTCTTGGCAAATATATTTTGTACAAAATTATCTGGGCCCGTCCACCAAATCGTCAAGGTGATCTCTGTAGGACGGGAACTTAACACTATTTCCTACCTGTTATGTGCTAACCTTGGCTTCCGTATAATCAAGCATAGCATTAGCTCCAGTCAGCACTGGGATGTGCTGACGGAAATTCCCCTTTTTTTCTTTGTAAGTTTGCACTGGAGGTGTGGCTACTCCATTTGGTCATGCACTCCTGACTAGCCCCGTCTGCCCCATAGGCTGATTTTAATTAGTGTAACTATAAAGCCGAGTTGACTCGGCATGCATGTTGGTACCTGCATCCCTGTATTAGTGGAGGCCTTTGAAGCACCATAAATGGCAAAAGGCAGAAGGGACCCAGCATGCATGTGGAACAAACACCCCTTGATTATACGGAAGCCAAGGTTGGCACATAACAGGTAGGAAATAGTGTTAGGTTCCCGTCCTACAGAGATCACCTTGACGATTTGGTGGATGGGCCCAGATAATTTTGTACAAAATATATTTGCCAAGAATCTCTAATTTACTAAACAAGCATAGCATTAGCTCCAGAATACCTTATATCTCTATGGCATTTAGTGCTTTATCTGGATGGCAGTGTGCCGTTCCATTGTATGTATTTTCCTTTCCTTGTGCATTTAACCATAGGTCACAGAAAAGCTGGATATAAAACTTAGCTTTTAATGAGTAGCTAAAAAAAGATAATCAAAAATTGAAACATATGTACAGAGTGTACGAACCGATACACAATAAACTATCGGCTGACAAAAAGTCAGCAAGTCTCACAAATCTGATGTAGCGGTATAGTCACAAGGGAGAGAAAGAATATAGAGTGGTGGCAGGAGCGGGAGGAGAAGAAAGGGGACAAGAAAAAACGTCCCTATTAATCACCTAAGATTAACCCTTACCCAGGGGAGTCTCCTGATGGTGGGGACCCCCTGGTCTCGTGCCTAAACTACCTCTCCCTGAAATCTCCCTAAAAAGTGAAAAGGAAACCCAACGCATTTCCCCTCTAGGAGGTTCATCAGGGGTAAGATGTAAAGCAATTCCTCATAGGAAGAAAATAAAGATACACAGTGGGGAGCTGTGATGCGAAAAACAAAATTGACAGCACTGATGATTACCAAATAGACAATAACAGCACTAAGAATGTGGCCAGTAGATAAGTTACCACAATATGTAGGGCAGATAAAAATGTAATGCCCACTAAGCCACCAAAGACCAACCAGACAAGCAGTACCAAGTATGCAGGCTATATACAATAGTCCCAAATTGGAGGTAAATAAAGATATCAATAGATGCAAATAGGTTGGTCCACTGGGTGAACCTCTTACGTGACGCAGATGCGGGCCAGAAAGATGATCAGCCAAGTGAAAATAGGTGCTGCATAGGAGAAGATTAATGGATGATAGATGCTGCTGTACTTACCACATGTAGGGACCGGCAAGAAATAGTGCGCTAACCGGACATGGTGAATCCCACATCCGCCCCGTGGAACGCACGCCAGGTAATGCGTGTCAAAGTCCATGGTCACATGATCGCATTATGCGGTCACGTGATCCGGGAGGACGCGCGGGCAAAAAGATATGGGCAAAGGAATACCGACAGTTGAAAACAAATATATAAACATATAATCCCTATAATAAAAAGGTACTACAATATATCCTGGTGTAGTAAAGCATGGTGGCCAGAGAAGGTGGAGCACAAGGTAAGTATGTCGCTGTTTAAACCCAAGATAACCATGGCTGTCAAATAAAAATTCTATATAGAAAACAATATTAAATTAATATTGCTCACCCCACAGGACCCTTTCTATCGTCCCTTGAAGAATTACTGCTTGATGCCCTTACCATTGGCTGTATTAGCAAGGATGAATTCAATTTCATGCTACCTGGCCCACCCCGGATTGCTACTTTTTATGGTCTTCCTAAGATTCATAAGGGTCTCTCTCCCCTTAAAGGTAGACCTATAGTATCCGGGGTGGACTCTCTTACTCAAAATTGTGGTATTTACATTGACCACATTTTAAGTCCATTTGTGTCCACTTTACGAAGTGTCAAGCCAGGTGCCCACTTGGAATGTTCAATTGTGGTAATTGTAAAGCTTGTAAATATATTCGTAAAGCAAAGAGCAACACTTGCTCGGTCACGGGTCGTGAGTTTGCTATCCGTGATTTTATTAATTGCCGCACTAAAGGGGTGGTCTACCTCTGTCAATGTCCATGTCCCAAGGACTACGTCGGCAAGACCCATCAGGAATTGCGCCGTAGGATTTTGGAACATGTTGGTGACGTGGTCAATAAGCGGAATACACCTGTGGCTGACCACGTTATCACAATACATGGGGGTAAACCTGAGGTACTCAGATTTTCTGTTCTAGAAGTTGTTCATGAATCCCCGAGAAAAGGTGACTGGGACAAATGTATCCTTCAAAAAGAATGTGAATGGATTTATGGACTCAAGTCCCAGTCACCTTTGGGGCTCAATGAACGACTCACCTTTTCTTGTTTTTTGTAATCTCCTTGTCTTTATGATTTCACTTATCGCCTCATAACTTTAGCCTTTGACTGTCTTTACGGTGCCAGGGCTATCGATGCGTGAAGCATCTTTTCTTTGACAGTCATCTATCACTATTATATTTATTATCTATTATATGTTAAGGTACCCTATATCTTGGGGCTACCCCCTCCCCTTCCCCTCCCCCTCCCCCCTTCCCTTCCCATTATTCGTCTCACCAAGAGCAATATTAATTTAATATTGTTTTCTATATAGAATTTTTATTTGACAGCCGTGGTTATCTTTGGTTTAAACAGCGACATACTTACCTTGTGCTCCACCTTCTCTGGCCACCATGCTTTACTACACCAGGATATATTGTAGTACATTTTTATTATAGGGATTAATATGTTATATATTTGTTTCAACTGTCGGTATTCCTTTGCCATATCTTTTTGCCCGCGCGTCCTCCCGGATCACGTGATCGCATAATGCGATCATGTGACCATGGACTTTGACACGCATTACCTGGCGTGCGTTCCACGGGGCGGATGTGGGATTCACCATGTCCGGTTAGCGCACTATTTCTTGCCGGTCCCTACATGTGGTAAGTACAGCAGCATCTATCATCCATTAATCTTCTCCTATGCAGCACCTATTTTCACTTGGCTGATCATCTTTCTGGCCCGCATCTGCGTCACGTAAGAGGTTCACCCAGTGGACCAACCTATTTGCATCTATTGATATCTTTATTTACCTCCAATTTGGGACTATTGTATATACCCTGCATACTTGGTACTGCTTGTCTGGTTGGTCTTTGGTGGCTTAGTGGGCATTACATTTTTATCTGCCCTACATATTGTGGTAACTTATCTACTGGCCACATTCTTAGTGCTGTTATTGTCTATTTGGTAATCATCAGTGCTGTCAATTTTGTTTTTCGCATCACAACTCCCCACTGTGTATCTTTATTTTCTTCCTATGAGGAATTGCTTTACAACCTCCTAGAGGGGAAACGCGTTGGATTTCCTTTTCACTTTTTAGGGAGATTTCAGGGAGAGGTAGTTTAGGCACGAGACCAGGGGGTCCCCACCATCAGGAGACTCCCCTGGGTAAGGGTTAATCTTAGGTGATTAATAGGGACGTTTTTTCTTGTCCCCTTTCTTCTCCTCCCGCTCCTGCCACCACTCTATATTCTTTCTCTCCCTTGTGACTATACCGCTACATCAGATTTGTGAGACTTGCTGACTTTTTGTCAGCCGATAGTTAATTGTGTACCGGTTCGTACACTCTGTACATATGTTTCAATTTTTGATTATCTTTTTTTAGCTACTCATTAAAAGCTAAGTTTTATATCCAGCTTTTCTGTGACCTGTTGAATTTTTCTGGCTGTTTTTTTCATCAGGAGATTGTTTTCATAGTGTGATATGTTGTTTTGCATTTAACCATAGCAACGTGCACCTGCGCACTGGGATGTGCTGACTAAAATTCCCCTTTTTTTCTTTGTAAGAACCCAAAGATATGTCCTGAAGTTAGTACCCATGTCAACTAATCGAAAAAGGAGTTTGGCTTGGGTTTTCAATGCTTCAAAAGCCTCTGAGAATAGCTAAGCCTTGTACACTACATGCCATTGCAAAGTTAGTACACATTGTCCACTCCTATCATACTGAGAACAATAACACTGTTGTGGTTGGGACATGTTTCATAAGCTTCTCTCTGCAGAGGACATTGCCCTAAGTAAGTTGATTGTGATTAGAGATGAGCGAGCATGCTCGTCCGAGCTTGGTGCTCGTTCGAGTATTAGGGTACTCGTAAGTGCTCGCTGCTCGGACGAGTATCTCGCCATGCTCGAGGAAATGGCAACTTCCGCATTGTGCATTTTTGGCGCCTATAAACTCAGCCAATCACAAGCCAGGAGACTCTGCGGTACACCCAGCATCACGTGGGGCCCTTACATGTCGATAGCAGGGGTTGGCTGGCTTGATCAGGTGACCCTGGAATATACTAGTGACTGCCCGCGGTGCTCGGCTCAGATGCTGTCTGGATGTCGTTAGGGATAGAGCTGCTGCGTTTCAGGGAGAGTGTTAGGGCCTGCATTTAGTTCTTTGTTAGGCAGGAGTGATCTCACAAGAACCCAACAGCCCTTCTAAGGGCTACAAGAATTTTTTTTTGTCTCCTGGCTGGGCTGGCTGGCACTAGTAGTGCAGCTATCGCCATATATAACCCTTTTTTTTTTCTTCTTCTATCTCAGTGATACAAATCCATTTCATACAGCAGTATGGAACCATTCTGTGTGTCACAGTTCAGCTGTCCACTCACTACAATCATATTTTCTGTCCAGGTGACACATTCTGTACGTCACTTAATTAAACCAGGTCTTTTGCTCTCACTCATACAGCTAGATCACAAAAATCTCTGTGCGACATTTGTCTGGGTTGCAGTCAAAATAGCCACCATCAGCAGGGGCTAAGTTAGGTCTCTGGTAGTTTCTGCACGTCACGTTCAAAAAAAAAAAAACTAAAACAAAAATATAAAAAAAATATATTAAAAAAATAGTTTTTTTGTTGTTTTAGCTCAGTGATACAAATCCATTTCACACAGCTGTGTGGAACCATTCTGTGTGTCACAGTTCAACTGTCCACTCACTACAATCCGTATTTTCTGTCCAGGTGACACATTCTGTACGTCACTTAATTAAACCAGGTCTTTTGCTCTCACGTATACAGCTAGATCACAAAAATCTCTGTGCGACATTTGTCTGGGTTGCAGTCAAAATAGCCACCGTCAGCCGGGGCTGAGTTAGCTCTCTGATAGTTTCTGCACTTCACGTTAAAAAAAAAACTAAACTAAAAAAAAATATATATATAAAAAAAATATATAAATAAAATAGTTTTTTTGTTGTTTTAGCTCAGTGATACAAATCCATTACACACAGCTGCGTGGAACCATTCTGTGTGTCACAGTTCAGCTGTCCACTCACTACAATCATATTTTCTGTCCAGTTGACACATTCTGTATGTCACTTAATTAAACCAGGTCTTTTGCTCTCACATATACAGCTAGATCACAAAAATCTCTGTGCGACATTTTCTGGGTTGCAGTCAAAATAGCCACCGTCATCCGGGGCTGAGTTAGCTCTCTGATAGTTTCTGCACGTCACGTTAAAAAAAAAAAAAAACTAAAAAAAAATATAAAAAAAAATATATATATAAAAAAAATAGTTTTTTTGTTGTTTTAGCTCAGTGATACAAATCCATTTCACACAGCTGTGTGGAACCATTCTGTGTGTCACAGTTCAGCTGTCCACTCACTACAATCCGTATTTGCTGTCCAGGTGACACATTCTGTACGTCACTTAATTAAACCAGGTCTTTTGCTCTCACGTATACAGCTAGATCACAAAAATCTCTGTGCGACATTTGTCTAGGTTGCAACTAAGCAGACCAAGTCTGCCTAATCTAATAGTTTCCGTGTAATTGCTCCATACTGCGCGGTACGTAATAACATACGTAATTTTGATCTAACTTATCCACCTATATATTCACTTGTTCAGACTGAACAAGTTTGTGGGTTTCAGTACAGCAGGCCCATTTATTTTATTTTTTTTTATATAATACACTTATATACAGAAAATGTTGAACCCCAGGGCTAAGGGTCGAGGACGTGGGCGTGGGCATTCAATTACTGCAGGGGGCAGAGGCCGTGGTCCTGGGCAGGGTGAGACAGTACCTGCTGATGAGGGAGCAGGGGAACGCCGCAGAGCTACACTCCCTAGCTTCATGTCTCAACTTACAGGGACACGTGGTAGAGGACTGTTGAAACCACAACAGTGCGAACAGCTGATGTCGTGGATTGCGGACAATGCTTCAAGTAATTTGTCCACCAGTCAGTCTTCCACGCAGTCCACCCACGTTACCAAAGAAGCACTCCTCTGGCTCCTCCACCTCAACCTCCTTCCCCCCAGTCTGCCCCCTCCCAGGAAAATTTGGAATGCGATCTGGCATACTCTCAGGAACTGTTTTCTGGACCCTTCCCAGAGTCACAAACCACTTCTCAGATTGCTGCTGACCTCGTTCCCGATGCCCAAGTTTTCCAACTGTCGCAGTCTGTGGGTGATGATGATGACAATGTTGAGTTAGTGGAAGAAGTTTGTAAAGAGGTGTCGGACGATGAGGAGACACGGTTGTCAGACAGTGGTGAAGTTGTTGTCAGGGCAGGAAGTCCGAGGGGGGAGCAGACTGAGGAATCGGAGGATGACAAGGTGACTGACCCAAGCTGGGTTGATAAGCCGAGTGAAGACAGTGCTTCTGAGGCGGAGGCAAGTGCTGCACCAGAACAGGTTGGAAGAGGCAGTGGTGTGGCCAGAGGGAGAAGTAGGGCCAGAGCTGATGCATCAGCAGCAACTGTTTCACGTAGTGAAGCTCCCGTGGCGAGGCCTAGATGTTCGCAAGTCTGGAGGTTCTTTAAGGAAAGTGAGGATGACCGACGGACTGTGGTGTGCAACCTGTGCCACACCAGGATCAGCAGGGGTGCCACCACTACTAGCCTAACCACCACCAGCATGCGCAGGCATATGAGTGCTAAACACCCCACTCAATGGAACCAAGGCCGTTCACCACCTCCTGCGGGTCACACCACTGCTCCTTCCCTTGTGTCACTCACTGCCTCTGCTAGTCAACCCCCTGCCCAGGACCCCGGCACGAGCGCCTCCCGCCGGAAAACCACACCTTCACCTCCACGATCCTCCACAGTGTCCACCAATGTGTCCCAGCGCAGCATTCAGCTGTCTTTACAGCAGACGCTGGAGCGCAAGAGGAAATACAGTTCCAGCCACCCACATGCCCAAGCCCTCAACGTCCACATCTCCAAATTGCTGAGCCTGGAGATGCTGCCCTATAGGCTGGTAGAGACCGAGGCCTTTCGCAATCTCATGGCGGTGGCTGCCCCTCGGTATTCGGTCCCCAGCCGCCACAATTTTTCCCGATGTGCCGTCCCAGCCCTACACCAGCATGTGTCACAGAACATCATCCGTGCCCTGACCAACACTGTTTCTGAGAAGGTCCACCTAACCACGGACACGTGGACAAGTGCTGCCGGGCAGGGACACTATATCTCACTGATGGCACATTGGGTTAACTTGGTGGAGGCTGGGACCGAGACTGACCCTGGAGCCGCTCATGTACTGCCCACACCGAGGATTGCGGGCACCCTCCGGTCTGTTTCTCAGCGCGTATAGGAGGAGGGGGATGAGGATGAGGAGGAAGAGGAGGAGAACGTCGGCGAGATAGTAGAGGGTACCAGTGCTCAGTCCTTAACTCTTGAGCGTGTATGGGCTGAAGAGGAGGACTTGGAGGAGGAGGAGGAGGAAATGGAGAGTCAGGCCAGTGAAGAGAGGGAATTCTTGCGTGTTGGGACTCTGGCGCACATGGCAGACTTCATGTTAGGCTGCCTATCCCGTGACCCTCGCGTTAGAAGAATTTTTTCCAACACCGATTACTGGGTGTTCACTCTCCTGGACCCACGGTACAAGCAGAACCTTTCCACTCTCATCCCTGCAGAGGAAAGGAGTATGAGAGTGAATAGATATCAACAGGCCCTGGTGCACAAGCTGAAACAATTCTTCCCATCTGACGCCGCTAGCGGCAGAGGGCATGGTTCTGTGGGCCAAGTAGCGGGGGAGAGGAGGCGAGCAGGCAGCTTGTCCAGCACTGGCAGGGGAACGCTCTCCAAGGCCTTTGCCAGTTTTATGTCACCCCAGCAAGACACTGTCACCTGTCCCCAGTCTAGGCAGAGTAGGGGGGAGCTGTACAGAAAGATGGTGAGGGAGTACCTAGCTGACCATACCAACGTCCGGACCGATCACTCTGCTCCATACAACTACTGGGTTTCAAAGCTGGACACGTGGCCTGAACTGGCGCTGTATGCCTTGGAGGTGCTGGCCTGCCCTGCCGCTAGCGTGCTGTCAGAGCGGGGTATTCAGTGCAGCTGGTGGCGTCATCACTGATAAGCGTACACGCCTGTCAACTGACAGCGCTGACAGGCTGACGCTTATTAAAATGAACAAAGCCTGGATTTCACCGGAATTCAAATCTCCTCCGGGGGAAAGCTGCTAAAAATTTAAATAACTTATGTATCCGATTCCTCTTCTCTACTCCTCCTACTCCTCCTCCATATCATCTTTGCCTAACGCTGACCCAAAAAACGCCATTTTTTAGAGGTCCAACTGGCACTCTTTTAGCACAATTTTTCAGGAGGGCCCCCTACAGGCCCTCTCTTCAAACAATTTTTCAGGAGGGCCCCCCTACAGGCCCTCTCTCTAAACAATTTTTCCGGAGGTCCACCTACAGGCCCTCTCTCCAAACAATTTTTCCACAGTGTCAACTACAGACAGTCCAAAACAATTTTTCAGGAGGTGCAAGTACCGACGCAATTTTTTAGAGGTCCAACTGGCACTCTTTTACCACAATTTTTCCGGAGGGCCCCCTACAGGCCCTCTCTCCAAACAATTTTTCCGGAGGTCCACCTACAGGCCCTCTCTCTAAACAATTTTTCCGGAGGTCCACCTACAGGCCCTCTCTCTAAATAATTTTTCCGGAGGGCCCCCTACAGGCCCTCTCTCCAAACAATTTTTCTGGAGGTCCACCTACAGGCCCTCTCTCTAAACAATTTTTCCGGAGGGCCCCTACAGGCCCTCTCTCCAATTTTTCCGGAGGTCCACCTACAGGCCCTCTCTCTAAACAATTTTTCCGGAGGTCCACGTACAGGCCCTCTCTCCAAACAATTTTTCCGTAGTGTCAACTACAGACAGTCCAAAACAATTTTTCAGGAGGTGCAAGTACCGACATTTAAAAAAAAATGTTTTGCTGAGGGTCGACTTTATGTACTCCAAAAAGAAAAAAATTTTTGGAGGCTCAACAAAAGCCATTTCACTGCATTCTCTATCGGACAAAGTCATTTGTGATGTAACCGCCATACTGTGTCAGGCTAAATTTTTGGGTGCTTCACCAGCTACCTTGGTCACTTTTTGGTGTCACCGCCATGCTGTGTCAGGCTTATGCCTGCATCGTGTGGCTGGGGATAGGAGAGCAGTGCCAGCATGGGCATGGGTGATGGACCTTCGTTGCACCTAGTTGGGTGCTTCCCTAACATATGATGGGCATGTGCCTAGCCTTTCTTGGTCTGGGTGAGCACAATTGCAATGAGGATAACCACCAGGCTGTTGCAGGAGAATTTGGGGTAATGGTGGGATTAGGCAGCCTCAGAGGCATCCATGCATGCTGCCCCTGCTGTTTCCTGTCCATTTCCGTGGTGTTTCCAGGTTTTCACCCAGCCTTCCCTAGGCAGAGCCTTGGTCCCCTGCAAAAATGCTCGAGTCTCCCATTGACTTCAATGGGGTTCGTTACTCGAAACGAGCACCCGAGCATCGGGAAAAGTTCGTCTCGAATAACGAGCACCTGAGCATTTTAGTGCTCGCTCATCTCTAATTGTGATATCTCATTTACAGCAAAGAGCCTTTGACATAGGACTGAAATGTATACATGAAAAAACAGCCCCATTGCCAACTTAAAACTAGTAATTGACCGTCATGGCATGCTGAGGGTTGGAGAATTGTTGGAAAATGCAGAAAGGGATCCTCCCAAAATTCCCGGCTATCACCATGTTATCACACTGCTGATATGAAATTATCATGAAAGGGTTTTACTGAGGGTGCTTGAAGAGCTACAAGCTTTTGGATAGTAGGAGCAAAAAGACTGATTTCCCACCTAATTCACCAGTGCTTACAGTGTTGCAAGTCAACAGGAAAACTTCAACAACAGCAAATGACTAATTTGCCAGCAGACAAGGCAAGTACTGAGCCACTGTTTTCTTACGTCAACCTGGGTGGCTTTAGGCCATCGACAGTCACTGCTTGTAGAACCAAAGGTGGCTATGCAGAGTGAAAATGATGGATGATGTTGTTCACACATATGACTGACCTGCTCTACACATAGAAGTGATAGAATCCATGGACACTTCCAATTTTATCTATGAAATTTTAAAGATGATTTCTCGCCACCAGAGGACCAGTAAAACTACTGAGATCAGACTGTGGAAGTAACTTCACAGGTGTCTGTCAAAAATTGCAAATGAAACTGGCTTCCAGATTCAAGTCGCCTAAGAAGAAATTTGCCCCTGTGGACTGAGGTCCCTTATACATTCCCCTCTGATGAGGCCCAGGGTTTGCCTTAATATTAGTACATATATGTACCGAGACATTACGTCTCTCTTCTATTGCTCAATTTTATAATGTTATTGACTGTTGGTATATGCTAACTGTTCACATTTAGTTATAACATCCAGGGACCTATGGATGTGCTGGACATAGGAGCTTACTAGGCATTCTCTCGAACTAGGTATTCAAATAAAGAGATACCTCTATAAAATATACCATGCCTTATCTGCTTGTGGAGCTATCCATACGTCCTTGCAAGCAGGTTGCTGTTAACTTGTTTAGATATAATACTAGGATGGGTGAGTGGAGTACCTGGTTCTACTAGGCCTACTCACTTCTGTCTCCCCCCCCCTCAAATTGAAGTCACCTTTCTCATTTCATATGGCTTCCTTTTGCAGTTTTATACTGTTTAGGCTGAATAGCCCTTGCTGTTCTTGTACATTTAATTTTCATTATGCTTTTTATTATGGTATCACACAACAACTAATAGCCTGACAGGTGCTCACTTGCATATAACTAATGGCTAAGTTCCTTACCTACTCCCTGAATGTCAATGGGATGAATATCCCCCAAAAACACAGTCAATTGTATCACATGTTACGGAGAGAGGGGGCAGATTTGATCCTCCTGCAGGAAACACACTTTAGACACAATCACACCCCAAATATGAATAGCAAGTTATTCCCGACATGTTTCCATTCCACCTACTCAACAGCAGCCAGAGGAGTTTCTATTGGTGTAGGGAAGAATATTCCCTTTACTTTGTCTGCCCAACTATCCGACACAGAAGTGCGATATATTTTTCTTAAAGGCAAAGTCCTAAATTCTAGGGTGACGATTGCTAATGTTTATGCTCCTAATACCTGACAGGTCCAGTGGCTCACCCAGACCTTAGATACATTGAAGTTCTTTGCTGAAGGCATTGTCATACTGGGGGGAGACTTTAATCTCACCTTAGATCACAACTTGGACTCTACTTTTCCGTCTTCTGGGATGGGAAAGAAACAACTACGTAAAGTACAGTTTGCACTTGCTGATCTACATGTTTCAGATGTTTGGCGTCTCTTCAATCCAGAAGGTAGGGACTACACATACTTCTCTCACGTTCATGGCACATACCAGCGTCTAGACTACATATTAGTCTCAAATACAGCAATCCACTCAGTACAAAAGATCACTATTGGTCCTACTACAATCTCAGATCATGCCCCGATAGTGATTCAAATGTCACTAGGCCCCTCTACCAAAACATGGTCATGGCGACTTAACGATACACTAATTGAAGATGAGAACAATAGAAAACATATTGAACAAAAAATTAAAGACTATTTTCTAGTAAATGACACCCCTCAAATATCACCCCCCATACTGGGGGAAGCCCATATGGTTGTTATAAGAGGGGAATTCATTGCTCTGGGCACTAGGGTTAAACATCAGAGAAATAAACAGATAGATTGTTTACTCCTTCAAATCTCCACTCAAGAGAAGTTGTATAAAACTTCTCAATCCGAGGAATCTCAATTGAAGGACATACTTAACGTCAGGTCTGCCAAAACCTTGCAATCACTACGTTTCAAATATTATTCCCATGGAAACAAAGGATCTAAGATCATGTCTAACATGCTGAAATCTCAGAGAGCTAAAACATTTATACAGGCGATCAAAACTAAACAGGGTCAGCGACTTACCACCACTTCATCTATTGCACAAGAATTCAACAAATTCTACACATCACTATATAATTTAGATGCAGAGAGTAACAATATCAGAGATACTCCTGTTGATATTGACTCTCAGATAGATGCCTTCTTGGGTACAATACAGATTCCCACCCTTTCAGAAGAGAATAAGAACCTCCTGTTACAACCAGTCACTATAGAGGAAATCAATAAGATCTTACAAACAATCCCTACTGGCAAGAGCCCTGGATTTGATGTTTACCCCATATGTTGTTATAAAAAGTACAGTGACATACTGTCACCACACTTTGTTAACGTATGTAACTTCCTGCTAAATGGCTACATCCTCCCACCACAAGCCCAGGCAGCAAATATCACTATTCTGCATAAAGAAGGCAAAGATCCAGAACAGTGTGGCAGTTACAGACCCATCTCACTCCTTAACACTGATTTGAAGTGGTGGGCCAAGTTACTAAGCTCATGCTTAACTTCTATGCTGCCTGGACTGGTGGGGGAGGAACAAGTGGGCTTTGTGTCAGGTAGGAAAGGCAGACACAATATCATTAGAGTCTTACATGCCATATATCATGCCAAACGGAAAAACACTCCTCTGGTCCTCCTTGGAACAGACGCTGAGAAGGCTTTTGATAGAGTGAGCTGGCGTTATATGAATAAATCCCTGAAATCCTTTGGTTGCCCCAATCGTTTCAATTCAGCTATATTTTCACTATACTCTTCCCCATCTGCACAAGTATTGGTTAATGGAACCATGTCGGAACCTTTTGTGATCAGAAATGGGACCCGGCAGGGCTGCCCCCTCTCTCCTACACTCCTTGTATTAACACTAGAAACGCTCCTCTTGAAGTTTAGACAAACTAAAGAGATTAAGGTTGTAAACTTGGGAGCTCACTCACACAAATTAGTTGCGCTTGCAGATGATCTATTACTTATGATTAGAGATGAGCGAGTAGTGTTCGATCGAGCTGGTATTCGATCGAATACTACGATATTCGGCGTGCTCGATTTCTTTCGAGTATAACGGCGATGGCGCACTTAGAATTCGTTTCCCCTCCCACCTTCCCTGGCGCTCTTTTTCCACCAATCACCATGCAGGGGCGGGTATGACAGGCACGCTGAGCACGCTGGCAGCGCGAAAACGGCGTCTACATGCATTGGCTGGAAAAACCATGTGACCTCGAATATTAAAAACTCAGCTCTTCCTGCTCGTTCGCATATGCTGCGTGAACTTAGTCAGGGACAGAGGCTGGAGAAGGGAGAGACAGGTTTTAGCTGTTGGACAGGCAGGAGCGTGATTAAAAGCCCTTATCAGGGCTACTATAGTGCATTACAGTGATAGCTTTACTACAAGATACACTTTACAGAGAACGGCTGCCGTATTCAGGGATAGCTGCTGGAGTAGGGACAGAGAGAGGCATTAGTGGTGTATTAGGTGCTCTGCTACATACCAAACTATATTTGGCACTACTGCTGTGTACCTTGAAATATAAAATATATAGGCCTTTCAATTGGCAACTGTACTGTGCGTTCTCTTGCAAAGTAATTTCTCAAACCTGGTGTTCATACACACCGTCTGATCAGTTAGTACAACCGGCTGTGTACCTTGAAATCTAAAATATATAGGCCTTATAATTGGCAACTGTACTGTGCGTTCTCTTGCAAAGTAATTTCTCATACCTGGTGTTCATACACACCGTCTGATCACTTAGTACACACGGCTGTGTACCTTGAAATATACAATATATAGGCCTTTCAATTGGCAACTGTACTGTGGCGTTCTCTTGCAAAGTAATTTCTCATACGTGGTGTTCATACACACCGTCTGATCACTTAGTACACGGCTGTGTACCTTGAAATATACAATATATAGGCCTTAATAATTGGCAACTGTACTGTGCGTTCTCTTGCAAAGTAATTTCTCATACCTGGTGTTCATACACACCGTCTGATCAGTTAGTACATCGGCTGTGTACCTTGAAATATACAATATATAGGCCTTTCCAATTGGCAACTATACTGTGCGTTCTCTTGCAAAGTAATTTCTCATACGTGTGTCATACACACCGTCTGATCACTTAGTACATCGGCTGTGTACCTTGAAATATACAATATATAGGCCTTATAATTGGCAACTGTACTGTGCGTTCTCTTGCAAAGTAATTTCTCAAACCTGGTGTTCATACACACCGTCTGATCAGTTAGTACACGGCTGTGTACCTTGAAATATACAATATATAGGCATTATAATTGGCAACTGTACTGTGCGTTCTCTTGCAAAGTAATTTCTCATACCTGGTGTTCATACACACCGTCTGATCATTTAGTACACGGCTTGTGTACCTTGAAATATAAAATATATAGGCCTTTCAATTGGCAACTGTACTGTGGCGTTCTCTTGCAAAGTAATTTCTCATACCTGGTGTTTCATACACACCGTCTGATCAGTTAGTACACGGCTGTGTACCTTGAAATATACAATATATAGGCCTTTTCAATTGGCAACTGTACTGTGCGTTCTCTTGCAAAGTATTTCTCATACCTGGTGTTCATACACACCGTCTGATCAGTTTAGTACAACGGCTGTGTACCTTGAAATATACAATATATAGGCCTTATAATTGGCAACTGTAGCTGTGCGTTCTCTTTGCAAAGTAATTTCTCATACGTGGTGTTCATACACACCGTCTGATCAGTAGTACACGGCTGTGTACCTTGAAATATACAATATATAGGCCTTATAATTGGCAACTGTACTGTGCGTTCTCTTGCAAAGTAATTTCTCAAACCTGGTGTTCATACACACCGTCTGATCAGTTAGTACACGGCTGTGTACCTTGGAATATACAATATATAGGCATTATAATTGGCAAACTGTACTGTGCGTTCTCTTGCAAAGTAATTCTCATACCTGGTGTTCATACACACCGTCTGATCATTTAGTACATGGCTGTGTACCTTGAAATATACATATATAGGCCTTATAATTTGGCAACTGTACTGTGCGTTCTCTTGCAAAGTAATTTTCTTCAAACCTGGTGTTCATACACACCGTCTGATTCATTTAGTACACGGCTGTGTACCTTGAAATATACAATATATAGGCCTTATAATTGGCAACTGTACTGTGCGTTCTCTTGCAAAGTAATTTCTCATTCCTGGTGGTTCATACAACACCGTCTGATCAGTTAGTACACGGCTGTGTACCTTGAAATATACAATATATAGGCCTTATAATTGGGCAACTGTACTGTGCGTTCTCTTGCAAAGTAATTTCTCAAACCTGGTGTTCATACACACCGTCCTGATCACTTAGTACACGGCTGTGTACCTTGAAATATACAATATATAGGCCTTATAATTGGCAACTGTACTGTGCGTTCTCTTGCAAAGTAATTTCTCAACCTGGTGTTCATACACACCGTCTGATCACTTAGTACACGGCTGTGTACCTTGAAATATACAATATATAGGCCCTATAATTGGGCAACTGTACTGTGCGTTCTCTTGCAAACTAATTTCCACGGCTGTGAAGGCAAAATATTGTAACCAAAAAAAATAAAATGCGGCGGGGGGCTAGCGGAATACGGACGTGGACGAGGACGGGGGCGCGAAATGCTGTTGGGGGCCTTGTTGAAGCCAGTGGGGATACAATGCGTGCTGGTGAGGGTCAGCCAGGGATCCCGCTCATTCCAGAATCCCTGCCTTTATGGGACAGTTAAGCAGGGGGGCGGGTTACACCGCTGTTGAGGCCTGAGCAGGTTGAACAGGTGGTGCAATGGAATAGCCGATAGCGCTTCCACACAGTTGTCCACCAGCCAGTCATCCACACAGTCTCACTCTGACCCTCCTTCCTCCACACCTGGCCAACAGAGTCATCCCACCATTGACCCCTCCCAGGAGCTCTTTTCGGGTCCTTTTTCAGATGTGCCAGAAGAATCCCAGGAGCTAGCAGAGGAATTTGTTTGTAGTGATGCCCAAACACTTGAGTTTTCGCCATCTCCTGCTGATGTGGACCCTGAGCCAGCATCTGTTATCATGAGCGATGATGATGATGAGACGCAGTTGCCATCAAGGGAGGCTGTTGAATGTCCAGTGGGCAGGAGGAGGAGCAGAGTGAGGAAGTGGAAGAGGAGGTGGTGGATGACGAAATGACCGACCCCACTTGGCCAGGGGTGATGTCCAGCGAGGAAAGCAGTGGAGAGGTGGTGGTCTGCGCAGAACCGAAAAAGGCAGCAAGAGGCAGAGGGATGTCCACAGCCAGAGGATGTCCACAGGCAGAGGGATGTCACAGGCAGAGGGATGTCCACAGGCAGAGGACAGTCCAGACAGAGAAGTGAGGCCACAGCCAGCAGGGCCGAAGCTGTTCCCGGCAGCGGGCAGTCGCGCGAAGCTCCCCCATCGAGGCCTCGTACTTCTGTGGTGTGGAGATATTTTAATGTTTGTGCGGATGACAAACTGAGCGCGGTTTGCACACTCTGCCACTCAAAACTGAGTAGGGGCTCTGAGAAGAGCAATCTGACCACCTCAGGCATGCGGCGTCACTTGGAATTCAAGCACTGGGCTGAGTGGGAGAGAGCAAACGCAATACAACCTGCGCCCGGTCTTGCTGCCACTGCCTCTTCCCCTTTGTTGTGTGCTGCCACTGCGGTCCAGACCTCCAGCCAGGACACCTCCACATCTGCCTCTGCCACTTTGGGGCCTTCTCCTTCAGCCTCCCCTTCCCCCGCACCTTCACACTCCTCGTCCCAACAACTGTCCATCTCGCAGGCGTTCGACCGCAGGCGGAAGTACGCCTCGAGTCACCCCCAAGCCCAAGCCTTAAACTGCCACATCTCCAAACTGCTGGCCCTGGAGATGTTGCCGTTTAGGCTTGTGGAGACGCAGGCCTTCCGCGACCTGATGGCGGCTGCCGCACCTCGCTATTCCGTCCCCAGCCGCCACTACTTTTCCCGGAGTGCCGTCCCCGCCCTGCACCAGCACGTGTCGCGTAACATCAGGCGGGCCCTGAGGTACGCAGTCAGCGCAAAGGTCCACTTGACCACCGACTCGTGGACAAGCGCTTGCGGCCAGGGACGATACATTCTTTGACGGCACACTGGGTGAATGTTGTGGAAGCGGGGACGGGGTCGCAAACAGAGACGGCCTACCTACCACCCCGCCCAAGATTGCCAGCATGGGTTCTGATACACCCCCCCTCCCCCTCCTCTTCCTCCTTCCTCCTCCTCTGCCTTAAATCGCCCTCAGCTGCTAGCTGGAAGCGTTGCAGCACTGGCGTGGGGAGACGTCAGCAGGCGGTGCTTAAGCTCATCAGCTTGGGCGACAGGAAGCACAGCGCCCCAGAGGTGAGGGACGCCATATTGCAGGCAGACGGAGATGTGGCTGTCGCCGCTGCAGCTAGGACCAGGCATGGTCGTGTGCGATAACGGCCGTAACCTGGTGGCGGCTCTGGAGCTTGCCGAACTCAATCACGTACCATGCCTGGCCCACGTTTTTAATCTGGTAGTCCAAAAATTTCTAAAGACTTACCCCAACCTGGCAGAGCTACTGGTGAAAGTGCGGCGCTTGTGCGCTCACTTTCGGAAGTCAACTATAGCTGCTGCTAGCTTAAAAAAACTCCAGCAACGCCTCCATTTGCCTCAACATCGGCTGTTGTGCGACCTGCCGACTCGCTGGAATTCCACCTATTCCATGTTGGCCAGGGTGTGTGAGCAGCAGAGAGCATTGATGGAGTACCAGATTATGAATCCACGCGTGCCTCCAACTCAGCTCCCTCAGTTTGCCAACCACGAGTGGCCATGGATGGCAGACATATGCGATGTACTGCGTATCTTTGAGGAGTCCACCAAGAAGGTCAGCAGCGAGGACGCTATATGAGCGTAACCATCCCGCTCCTA
>ONZH01012180.1:0-12916 GCA_900303285.1 Rhinella marina | reverse complement strand
CTGACAGGCTGATGCTTATTAAAATGAACAAAGCCTGGATTTCACCGGAATTCAAATCTCCTCCGGGGGAAAGCAGCTAAAGATTAACATTACTTATGTATCCGATTTCTCTTCTCTACTCCTCCTACTCCTCCTCCTCCATGTCCGGAGGTCCACCTACAGGCCCTCTCTTCAAACAATTTTTCCGGAGGTCCACCTATAAGCCCTCTCGCCAAACAATTTTTCCGGAGGTCCACCTACAGGCCCTCTCTCCAAACAATTTTTCCCAGAAGTCCACCTACAGGCCCTCTCTCCAAACAATTTTTCCGGAGGTCCACCTACAGGCCCTCTTTCCAAACAATTTTTCCAGAGGTCCACCTACAGGCCCTCTCTCCAAACAATTTACGTCTTTTTCCTATCTTTCTCTCTCTCCAAACTAATTTTCCGGATAGCTGCCATATACGGTATTAAACTGAGTAGTATACATAGAAGACATACCACACTTGATCAATCTCATAATTTACGACTGTACCGGTTGATGCTAAATTTTTAAGTTGGGGTCCTGCGTCGTCATTCTAACTACATCTGGCTGTTGTCACCACCACACACGCTAGCCCAGGGGGCACTCCTCTGGCCCTTCCAGCTCAACCTCCTTCCCCCCAGCCTGCCCCCCACCTACAGGCCCTCTCTCCAAACAATTTACCCGGATAGGGGACGTATTAGATATTATACTGATTTTTGTTGGTTCCTCTTTTAATTGGCTCCTGACCTGTGATAGGCAGAGCATGGACACGTCCCCTTAGCTGCAGTAGAAAAGACACTCCCCTGGCCAGAGTAAGCTCTTTTTCCTTTTCCGTGTTCGAAAAATCCATGAAATATATGGTCCCAAGATAGGGGACATATACGATTTTTAAACTGAGAAGAATCGATACCACACATGCCCCACTAGGAGAATTTGGGGTAATGGTGGGATTAGGCAGCCTCAGAGGCATCCATGCATGCTGCCCCTGCTGTTTCCTGTCCATTTCCGTGCTGTTTCCATCATTTTCTGAGGTTTCCAGGTTTTCACCCAGCCTTCCCTAGGCAGAGCCTTGGTCCCCTGCAAAAATGCTCGAGTCTCCCATTGACTTCAATGGGGTTTGTTATTCGAAACGAGCACCCGAGCATCGGGAAAAGTTCGACTCGAATAACGAGCACCCGAGCATTTTAGTGCTCGCTCATCTCTAGTTGCATTCTTTATTCTTCAAAAATTATACAATCCAAGTATGACACCATACAGACAGAACAGCGTTAAAGTCTATGATACGGTATGATTCTTATTCATGACCTTCCACCTACCTAGGCAGAAAGCTGTCACAGTTAGAAGTGCACCACTCATGAATATTGCGGATTAAGCAGCGTACACACAGCATGCATTAAAATGTAATTTTAAAGGAGTATTTTGAGTTTATTTTACTGATTGCTAGGGGCCCGACTACTTGAAACGCTGCCTATCAGCTGTTTGAGAAGTCACCTTGATCATGGTGTCCAAAGGTGGTTGTTTCCTGGCCACGCTACATTACACCATGTCCAAAGTATATGTTGTGCTGTTATGGTTGATTATTAGTCTCTATACCATATATTATATTATTAGTTTTTTAATTAATTATTGTTCTCCCTTAATTTTGTATATGAGATGTTATAGGCAATTCTTGGGTCCTTATGGATAACTGTTATACAATACATTAGATTGCTTGTAGAATTATTTACTTTATACACTGTCAGTGTTTATAATTTTATCTTGATTTTATTAGATTTTATGAATTATAACTAGTATCATCTCATCTAATTATTTGAGATAATATGTTTGGGATGTGGACCATGGTGCCTTCCGTACCAGAGGGACTCTTTCCATTTTGTTTAGCTGCTATATATTATAGGGGTTATTTATCAAACAGAAACATGCCTTTAGGTGCATTTCTGATGCAGATTGCATCTGCAACTTTTCTCCGCTAGCGCCAGGTCTAAAAGGTGGGCGTAGCGTGGGCACGAAAGGGGACAAGCCGGCAGACCTGTCTCATTTACCATTTTCTACATCTGTTTTAGGTGTAGAAAAAGGTCTAAATGTAAGACAGCAAGGAAACTATCTTACATTTAGAAGTGATTGTGGATACACCGAAGTTACGTAGAGATCGTTGCCTCTTCATAACTGCAGTGGATCCTCCGCCAGTGCAGGGCTTTAGTAAGACACCAGTCTTACCTAATGTGCCACTATGTTTTTCACTGTCAATAATTTGTTATATGTGCAATAAAGGGATTTTTCATCATTTGGATCAGATCTTTGAATAGTGTCTATGTTTTGTCGTGTTTATAGAAAGTGTCCTTGCAAATCTATAGGCATATGTAGGCTATATTAACTACAACCTTTTACCAAATTTGAGCTATAGTAAGAGTGGACATTTCTGTACTTGTAAGCATGACACGGGGAAGAGAGATATGTGGGGTAACTAATGTCACACCTCAATTTTGAGTGCAGTAACACTGATGAATATGTAACTCTCAGTATCTCAGTGGCTATATATAAGGAATCTGTCCCCAGAAAATTCATTGCTACACCATGCACAATTGTAGAGCTTGCTCATCTGAATGTAATGATACACCTAGTGGTTCGTTACTTCATTCTGGAGAATGCACCAAGGGTGGGCCCATGTCCTTCTATGCCCTCTTGCTCCTCCTGGTGCTCTGTCAGCCCCTCAATCTTCTTCTTGATGGATAGACTCCCTCCATATAATTTTAAATGTTTTCTTTCTTTACCTCCTTTTTGGTCTTTTCTGTCTTTTTTATTTCTGTTTACCAGCAAACAGTCATGTGATCTAATTAATAGTTAAGTATATTTAAGGACTCCCTAGACTGCAGTTTCATGAAGTGATGTATTATATCTGCCATAAACTCAGATTGTTAGGAACAAATTTTTCTGCAATCCAACAAAATACATTTTGTCTTTACAAGCGCATGTGTCAACTCCTTCTAAATGGATTGCAAATCCCCTTAGAAAAGACTGTTTGCTGCTGTTCCTTCTAATATTCCAGCCGTATGTTATAATGTTAAAATATAATTTTTCTTCAGGGAATATGATTTATAATCTTGTGTTACATGTGATGCCAACACTAATGTTTACAGCAAACTGTTGCAAAATTCAGCCAAGGAAAAGTTAAACATTTTGGCATGGGTTCAAAATTTTGTAAATGATATTTTAAATAAGGTGTCATACATAGCTTACGCCAAGCAAATATTTATTTAGGATTGAGTGAATGAAGTGTGCTAGCCCTACAACGTAATACAAACCTTTCCATGTATACATTTGTATTGTTGCCAAGGCAGGATTTTTGGGGTATAAAACTGAGATTAAACAACAGAAAAATCTGTAAAATGCAATCAAGTAAATTAATTTCATTAGAGCTTATTTTTTGTTATTTTTTGCTTGAATTATAATTTACTTAACCCCTTAACCTACATTAAGTATCTGTACGTCAAGGGGGAGTGGGGATATTATTATAACTTGGAGCAAGACTGAGGACATTAGTTCTACTGGGGAAAAAAGGGGGTATTTTTTGTACTGGCACAAATGGGTATATATATATATATATATATATATATATATATATATATATATACACATACATGGAACATGATTACTAGTATGACCACCATGGGGGCATTATTAATTTTGGGGAACAATGGGGGACATTATTACTATTGGGGCACTGTAGTGGCACTGTTACCACTAATTGCACTCTGGGAGAGAATTATTACTATTGGTGGGACTTTTGGGAGCACTATTACTGTTGGGCCACCCTGGTACAGTATCAGATTAGCAAAATATTTCGGTGGACACTATGTTTGAGGCAATCTTACTGTCAGAATTGTTTGGCACAATTATTTTGGAGGGCAGTGTGTGTCAATTATTGAAGGAGGCATTATCTGTGTAGTACTAGTACTTGTAGTTTCAGGGGGATTATCTGTTTCCAGAATACCAGGGAGTACAGTGGGCACAGTGTTAGGGTTGGCAGGATGAGATGTTCAGAAGGTGGAGATGATGATCAAAAAGTAGGAAGCTAAGATGTGAAACTCTGCAGAGACACAACATGGCTGAAAGTCATCATGGCAGTCTGGAACAAATGGAGAAGGTGAGTAAAGAGAACATCTAGATCAGAGGAGATGTAACTGGATGTAAGAGGTAAGTGGTGCTGTATTCTCCTGCATATTTGCTAGTGCAGAATGTAATAGTAACAGTGATCCATTATGGGTCCTAATGTGGTGTCTGTCTTTTTGACAGAAAGATTAGTGCTTCATGCTGTGCTAATCTCTCTGTGAAATCTGAAGGAACTGCTGACAGACTCTTATAACAGAGCCTATGACACAGGTTTGAGAATAGCTGTGGTGGTGGTGGTGTTTTAAGCTGTTCCTAGATCTTGGGGGATTATAGGTTTTCACTCAGCCTTCCCAGTTCTTGGTGCTGGTGGGGGTGGGGGTGTTATAGATTGTGATTTAACTTTTTCAGTTCGTGGGCGGGAGCATCAAGCTAGTGTGTGTTCCCCTTCAGAAGTGTATCACATTATTCTAGTATAGGGGGGGAAATTCCTACACTTGCTTTCTATATGCATGGGGGGGGGGGTTGATGTTTGCCTTGTTGGCAATATTGCCTAGAAACTTCCCTTCTCAAGGAGCCCAGATGTTTACTGTGTAGGTACCGTATTGTCACGTACCGTGTGGTTATCGTGACACGTTTTCCATGTTGCTCTTGTTTGTGCCCTGGTATTCCGGATTTGGTTGTATGCTGGTTGCCAGGGGCAACGTGTAAATTGGTGGTGTCTCGGTTGTTCTCCGTGACACGGCTTCCATGTTGCTCATGTTTGTGTCCTGGTATTTTGGCTGCGGTAGTAGGCCGTGGTTGCCAGGGGCAACGTGTAGTTTTGGTTGCTGGTATGTCCCTGATTGCATACTTCCCTCCTTCCCTGTCTGGTTCTCATGGGGTTAACATATTGACCTGGGTGTGGTCACTAGGTGCTTTTATTCTGTTGTTGCTAGCCTGGTGGTTTAGTTGTGCTTCAGCCTCCGTTGGTGCTGGAGCTATGCACCTTTCCTGGGATTCCATCTGCCCAGTCCTTGTGGCCACTTAATATGTCATCGAGGTCTTATCGAGGTCCTCTCATCCCTTCCCTTATTCCTGTTGTGTGGTTTATGTACGGGTGGGTGTTTGGTCTGTGACTGCCATGTGTCTTCTGACATGGAGTCCAGACATTCCCTGTATGTATGTGCCTTCGGTGAGAGGGCTCCAGGGTTCCCCGGAGGGGGAACAGCGATACTGTGAGTGGTTGCCGGTGAGCTGGTTCCTGGGTTTGTTGTGTGTACTGAGTCCTGTTAGGTGTTCGGGTTCCAGTACATGTGCCTGGGCTCAGTCTTTGGTGTATGGACTGCTGGTGCTTCTATCAGCAGTATCAGCAGGGAAGTTGCCAGGTGCACCGGGACCTTCCTGGAGGTGCAGTCAGTGAGTTCTGGATAAGTGCATCCCTACCATCTGGGGCTCTGTGAAGAACGGGGCTCACTGGGTTTCTGCCCTCTGGGTTTGGTTTCTGGTGTTTCCGGTGCACTTGGTTCAGTGGATTTCCTTGCCACTGGCTTCTTGCCTGCTGATCGGTTTTCATCTCACTTTAGTGTATCGGTGTATGCTCGGTGTGGAGTTTCCCCTCCCACACCGAAGCGTGACACGTATGTCCTGTAGAGGCAGAGAAAGCTGATGTGGCAAAGAGACACAATCCTCATCCAAGTACATCTGCACCTCAATTCCAATTATTGTCATACCACATCACAAAAGTCATTGGAAAAGATAAGTAAACGTTTCTTGCAACTATTTATTTAGGCTAAGTTCACATCTCCGGTTAGCTAATCTGGCTGGCTGTTCTCTGTTCTATCTGGCTGTTCACCGATGGACCACATAGACTGAATGGGATCTGGAACTTTTCCGGCATGAGTGCCGAGTTTCGGCTGGACAAAAACCGTTTCATGCAATGTAAAGATAGCTACTGTAACTAGTTTTGAAGCAGCATGATCATTACATGGCCTCAGATCTACAGCTTCCATATCTATTGACTTAAAGTTCCCATTTACAGAAAAACAGAGATCCAAAAAATAGGAAGTTGATACTGAAGGTTTATTGGGAATCTTAAATTTAATAAGCTTTATTTTCTGAAACTGCTCTTGAATCTTTACCAACAAGCCCCTTGAATATGTCCCACTCAGTTATGTTATATACACTCACCGGCCACTTTATTAGGTACACCATGCTAGTAACGGGTTGGACCCCCTTTTGCCTTCAGAACTGCCTCAATTCTTCGTGGCATAGATTCAACAAGGTGCTGGAAGCATTCCTCAGAGATTTTGGTCCATATTGACATGATGGCATCACACAGTTGCCGCAGATTTGTCGGCTGCACATCCATGATGCAAATCTCCCGTTCCACCACATCCCAAAGATGCTCTATTGGATTGAGATCTGGTGACTGTGGAGGCCATTTGAGTACAGTGAACTCATTGTCATGTTCAAGAAACCAGTCTGAGATGATTCCAGCTTTATGACATGGCGCATTATCCTGCTGAAAGTAGCCATCAGATGTTGGGTACATTGTGGTCATAAAGGGATGGACATGGTCAGCAACAATACTCAGGTAGGCTGTGGCGTTGCAACGATGCTCAATTGGTACCAAGGGGCCCAAAGAGTGCCAAGAAAATATTCCCCACACCATGACACCACCACCACCAGCTTGAACCGTTGATACAAGGCAGGATGGATCCATGCTTTCATGTTGTTGACACCAAATTCTGACCCTACCATCCGAATGTCGCAGCAGAAATCGAGACTCATCAGACCAGGCAACGTTTTTCCAATCTTCTACTGTCCAATTTCGATGAGCTTGTGCAAATTGTAGCCTCAGTTTCCTGTTCTTAGCTGAAAGGAGTGGCACCCGGTGTGGTCTTCTGCTGCTGTAGCCCATCTGCCTCAAAGTTCGACGTACTGTGTGTTCAGAGATGCTCTTCTGCCTACCTGGTTGTAACGGGTGGCAATTTGAGTCACTGTTGCCTTTCTATCAGCTCGAACCAGTCTGCCCATTCTCCTCTGACCTCTGCATCAACAAGGCATTTCCGCCCACAGAACTGCCGCTCACTGGATGTTTTTTCTTTTTCGGACCATTCTCTGTAAACCCTAGAGATGGTTGTGCGTGAAAATCCCAGTAGATCAGCAGTTTCTGAAATACTCAGACCAGCCCTTCTGGCACCAACAACCATGCCACGTTCAAAGGCACTCAAATCACCTTTCTTCCCCATACTGATGCTCGGTTTGAACTGCAGGAGATTGTCTTGACCATGTCTACATGCCTAAATGCACTGAGTTGCCGCCATGTGATTGGCTGATTAGAAATTAAGTGTTAACGAGCATTTGGACAGGTGTACCTAATAAAGTGGCCGGTGAGTGTATATAGACAATTGTAGGATCAGCCTTCACATGGGAAACACATATCTTGCTGCTCAAAAGATCGAAATTCACATCATCACATGGAAATCAATTCCATGCATCTGAATTGGGTTAGTTCTGCAGTATGTACTGTACACAGATTTCTAGAAGTATAATTCAGATGAATGGCAAAGCTGGAGACATATAAATATACTCAGTTAGTTTTTCATGGTCATTTATCAACCATTTGCACATCCATTTTCTGGCCCTCTGTCCGTTTTTAATGTATTGCATCTGTTTTCATGGCTGTTGGATGAATTTCATTGTTTTTTTTTACATAAAATCCCAACCCCTGAAGTATACATAATGGCCTCCATAATGGACCCCGACAGTAATAATGTCCCCCATAATGGCTCCAGCAGTAATAATGTCTCCAATAGTGGCACACAATGTCCCCCATAGTGGTCCTCAGCTGTAATGCTGTAATTACCTTATCCACTTGCACGCATGGAGGCAGTCGTTCTGCTCTTGATTGTGAAGGACCTGCCAAAGAATCTGCACTAAGTGTGATGATGCCACTGCGCGCCCCAGCATAATCACGTGGTGACGTCATCACGCTGTGTGCAGTTCCCTCACAGTCAGAAGAACAGAAACTGCCTCTGTGTGGGGAAGTGGATGAGGTGAGTGATTTTTTTAACCCCTAAAAGGCCATAATGGACTAGCATACCCATTTTTAACAGCTGTTAGATGAGTGATTTTAATGGGGTCCATCTGGCTGTGAAAATGCTCAAAAATAGGACATGCCCTATTTTTTGGATGACCGCTTTTCACTGGCCGTAAAAAATAAAAAAAAAAACTCAGCTATGTGAATAGCTCCATAGACTTTTATTGGTGCTAAAACCAATTGGCACTTAAACAGCTGTCATACTGGGATTTTTAACATTCATGTGCATGTAACCTAAATGTTAAGTGGTACAAAAGAAAATATAGTATGAAACATAGAGCAAACATATACATTATCTTACTTAGATAATAACATACTAATGCAACAATTAAACTGTATGCCTTTTTTTAATAGAAGTAAAAGGAGGGGTGACACATGCTGGTTGCAGCTGCATAAAACAATTTGAGCTAGATGCTAATCACTAAAACAGCTTTGAATTCTTACTTTATAATAGCTAATAAAATATAAAGATTAATTCAAAGCAGACATGCACTATAAAGGTCAGCGCAACCTATGTCAAAGCTAATGTGGCTCAAACAGCTTTATCTGAACATAGTGGTCTTAATTTGCCTTTTAGATGCACATTTCCTGATGTGTTGATGTCAGGTGGCAGGATTTGATCTTCTGCTAACATGGAAAGGCTTTAGAAATATTATACTGTAGTTCAGCAATCATTACCAGTATATGCCTATATATTATACAGTTTACCATAGTTTTATGGACATTAAACTTATGTTTTTGGAAAAGTACAGTTAGCTGACTAGTCAGCAGTGAAGGGGTTTTCCAGGTAATAGATATTGACGAATAAGTCAGCAATTTCGGATCGGTGAAGATCCAGCACCTCCACACCCAGCTGCTACATGCAGTCGTGGTTTCAGGAATTAAACAGTGTACATAGTTGGAACGCCATAGCTCCATACACTGTGTAGTGGCCATTCGTGGGTACTGCAGCTCAGCTACCATCCACTTTAATGGCACCTGAACTGCATTAACTTTATGTATACACTGTTAGCTTCAACCACACTGTTCACTTCTTGGAACCACAACTGCAGTTAACAGCTGAGCTGTGGGGGTGCTGGGAGTAACATCCCCAACCAATATGATATTAATGACCTCTCTTATTGACAACCCCTTTAACCCCAAATTTTACATTTGTGAAAATGACATACAAATATAGTGTAGCATGTGCTGTTTGTGTATGTGACACCATCTGGTATCCCTGTAACATTGCTTTCCAGTTCAATTCTTCATAGAGATCCAGATTTACTATCAGTTAAGCAGGGTAGACATCTGGAAAAGGGTAAAATGTAAACTTCTATGGCAGTTTTTGGAGTTAGTCCTGTTTTGCAGCACAATTTGTGGCTTTTTGCCATTTTTCAATACCCACAGCACTTTTAGAAGAGTAGACAGGGCATGGGTGGACATAAATTTAACAATATGTGCACCAGAAAACTAGTATAAATTGCACTTAACATGTGACACATAGGGGGCGCCAAAATGTTTTAAGCATAGCACATCATACTGCGAGTTTTTTTTTTTGTAAAGACTGGCATCAGAAATGCCTTAATATGTATTGTGCGGCCCCCCAGGGCATGATTATGGTCCCAGTGTGTAGGAGTGGTGATGTGGCCTGAATAGTTTGTGTGTCACCGTGCGCCTACGTCGCTCCCCAGGGTTAGGCTCCAAAGCATTAAAAGAAGAGAGTTGTTGTTGGTGGAGAATAAGTAGAGTCCAGATCTTTCTTCCCCTCACTGCGCCATGTATTGTCTCTTTCCAATTCTTTCCTATCCACTCCTATAGCTTCATACAACTCGTCCCTTGGTAGGAAGCAGGACTAACCCACTTCTGCCCAAAAGGGGGAAGAATGGAATGGCAAGTTCCATTCTATCTAAAGATCTCCCTCTGCCAGATACACTGCAACCTGCTGGACAACCAGGCACAGTGCATGTAATAACAATACTCTACATAACAGTCACATAGCGATATTATTAAGGCATAGTATGAGAAGACCTGGAATTAAATACACTTTACATTATTTGTTAGCCATTATAGACAGTAACAGGGTAAAGGAATGGTAGTGCTCGCTCTGGTGTACTACAAATATATTCCCTCATGTAGTCTTTAAATGTTTCAGGATTATCACAGTGTATCAGGTTGCATAATAAATCTGGCACATCTATAGGTGACTTGTCTAAAATTTGAAGACAACTTTTAGTTGTCTTACGTACTAGTATCTAGATTTTTAAGACATAAATTTGGTGTGCATTGGCGCAGAAGGGTACGTTTTAAGTCATACCACTCTCCCCACTAACCGACACTCCTTTACAACTAAACCGTGATCCTTGTCATTCAGCGGTGAAAAACCACTAGATGTGATATTTTACACCAAAATGTGCCAAGATTTTAGATTTCAGTGAATCTGGCCAGTGTTTCCAGAATAATGAGAAATCAGCCTAATTGTAAAGCCACTGTACATCCACAGTAGAAATATTCAGCAATAAGTTGACATACTTAGGATTTTAAATCCACACTACAGACCAATCTGCACTAATCAAAAATAAACAGCAACTGAGCCAATAACTGTTTACTAGAGAAGAGCGAATCTTCAAAGATTCGCTTCGGCGAATGTTCGTCAAATTTATAAAAATATTCGTTCTTAATACGAATTTATTCGGTCAAAGCTGCTTTAAAAAATATTCGTTATTCTGGTCGTGTTCTGTGAACATTTCCGCACAAATAACAAATATACAGTTGTTTAGGTACGCTATTTAAGTAAATACGTACGCATGAGCGTAAAAAGTGGGTACGAATCCTTAGCGTACTATTGTTTTGCGATTGCGTAATACGCAGGCACGCACAACGCTAGGCCTCAGAGGCAGAGCGAAGTTTTCAGCATTTAGCTCTAGAGAGCTTAAAGGGGTTGTCCTCAGGGCCGGCGTTAGGGGGGGGGTGGGCAAACAGGGCAATTGCCCAGGGCCCCCTTTCCCAGAGGGGCCCCCTGCTGTTGGGAGTCTTTTTTTTTTTAAATTCAGTTCCTTTATCTCCTCCACATGCTCCCTGGCTCTCTAACCTGCTGCAGCGCCTTGCTGCTGAACCCCCATCCCTGCACAGTTTCCCCATCTTACCTCCATGACAGCACAACCTTAGAAACCTGCTGCCACAGTCCGGCATCAGGACGTTTGGTGTGGGCGGAGCTAACATAGCCCCACCCCCATCCTTTGCCTGCACTTGCTCCAGGCTGGAAGGCCCAAACCAGGCTGGGATGACTGGGCCTTCTACTGCATCCGACTCTGAGACCTCAGCTCCTGGACTGCAGAGGGCTCCCAGGACCCTGCCTGTTCCCTCTCCAGCAGGTAAGTCATCCAGTAACTGTCTGTGGAGGAGGGGGTGCAGGGCTGCTTGGGTCACACTCTCATTGTAACAGCCCTGCACTGCCCTCATGTACTGATGGTTACGGATATGTGAGCTCTCTGCCCCCTCTGTCAGCTCCCTGCGCCCCCCCCGTCAGCCCCCTGCGCCCCCCCCGTCAGCCCCCTGCACCCCTCCGATCAGCCCCCTGCGCTCCCCCCCCTCCTGTGTAAGTTGTGTGTGTTCCCTGTGCCTCCTGTGTCCCCTCTGCTCCTGGTGTGTGCCCCCTGTGTGAGCTCCCTGTTTATAAACTGCACCACAGAAAAAATTAAGTGCCCTGGCCATTCATAACTCAGGGTCCATGTCCAGAATTCCCTTTGAAAATGGGCATTAATGAAAATCCACAGCAAAACTGCATCAAAAAGTGTTTTATAAAATGCATCAGAAAAAACACAAACAAAAAAACTGATGCAGATTCTGCATTAGGTTTTTTTTAAGCACAGAAAATACTGTGAACAAATCCAAAGAGGCTGCGGGATCAGCAGGTTACAGTGGAAAGGCTAAAGAAATATAATATGGCGTTTTTCAATCAGCTGCGGTGGTTGCAATCGCTGTCCATGCCTACTAAGTCCTGTCAGAATTCTGGTCCAATATTTCAGGATTTAGGGCCCCACTTTCAATTTTGCCCAGGGCCACACTTTGTCTAAAACCGGCCCTAGTTGTCCAAGTTATTTTTTTGTCCTTTGCATGTTTCTAACTAGTCAAATACAACAGCTTTTCCATACACTTTCTGCTTCTAAAGCTGCTGATTTCTTAGATTTAACTCAGGGTCACATGACCTGTGATGTCAGCTTATCTCCCTGCTGTGTGATGCTTCGTGCACAAGCCTCAGAGATCAGATAACAGCCTGTACACGAGACGTCACTGGCCATGCCCCCCTGCTTTGCCGAGCTGCTGCTATCTGCTATCTCCCTGGATTCCTTCAGATAAAACATTAACCCCTTCAGCCAGAAGACACAAAGCTGACTGGAGCTGATCTGGAGGAGATGCAAAGTACAAGTACAGGTAGGGGGGAGATCCTGTGTGTATCAGCAGTGTCATTGTACAGCTGGATCTTGTAGTCCTACACATACAACATGCTGCTGAGTATCCCAGCAGGCAGACATGTCACTCAGCACTTGTATTCACTCCCTTTACAGAGAGGGGGGAGGGGCAGAGATTGTTATTACTGCATGTAAACAAAGGCCAGAAGAGCACCAGGGAAATGAGGAAATAGAGATTTTTTTGGGCCTAAAACTTGCTTAACTTATATATTGCTGCCCATCAGATTTAAAGTACTATATATATATATTTTTTTTTCATAACTCATACAACCC
>ONZH01012179.1:0-17262 GCA_900303285.1 Rhinella marina | reverse complement strand
GTGTACTAAGTGATCAGACGGTGTGTATGAACACCAGGTATGAGAAATTACTTTGCAAGAGAACGCACAGTACAGTTGCCAATTGTAAGGCCTATATATTGTATATTTCAAGGTACACAGCCGTGTACTAAGTGATCAGACGGTGTGTATGAACACCAGGTATGAGAAATTACTTTGCAAGAGAACGCACAGTACAGTTGGCAATTGTAAGGCCTATATATTGTATATTTCAAGGTACACAGCCGTGTACTAAGTGATCAGACGGTGTGTATGAACACCAGGTATGAGAAATTACTTTGCAAGAGAACGCACAGTACAGTTGGCAATTGTAAGGCCTATATATTGTATATTTCAAGGTACACAGCCGTGTACTAAGTGATCAGACGGTGTGTATGAACACCAGGTATGAGAAATTACTTTGCAAGAGAACGCACAGTACAGTTGGCAATTGTAAGGCCTATATATTGTATATTTCAAGGTACACAGCCGTGTACTAAGTGATCAGACGGTGTGTATGAACACCAGGTATGAGAAATTACTTTGCAAGAGAACGCACAGTACAGTTGGCAATTGTAAGGCCTATATATTGTATATTTCAAGGTACACAGCCGTGTACTAAGTGATCAGACGGTGTGTATGAACACCAGGTTGAGAAATTACTTTGCAAGAGAACGCACAGTACAGTTGCAATTGAAAGGCCTATATATTGTATATTTCAAGGTACACAGCCGTGTACTAAGTGATCAGACGGTGTGTATGAACACCAGGTTTGAGAAATTATTTTGCAGAGAACGCACAGTACAGTTGCCAATTGAAAGGCCTATATATTGTATATTTCAAGGTACACAGCCGTGTACTAAGTGATCAGACGGTGTGTATGAACACCAGGTATGAGAAATTACTTTGCAAGAGAACGCACAGTACAGTTGGCAATTGTAAAGGCCTATATATTGTATATTTCAAGGTACACAGCCGTGTACTAAGTGATCAGACGGTGTGTATGAACACCAGGTATGAGAAATTACTTTGCAAGAGAACGCACAGTACAGTTGCAATTGTAAGGCCTATATATTGTATATTTCAAGGTACACAGCCGTGTACTAAGTGATCAGACGGTGTGTATGAACACCAGGTATGAGAAATTACTTTGCAAGAGAACGCACAGTACAGTTGGCAATTGTAAGGCCTATATATTGTATATTTCAAGGTACACAGCCGTGTACTAAGTGATCAGACGGTGTGTATGAACACCAGGTTGAGAAATTACTTTGCAAGAGAACGCACAGTACAGTTGGCAATTGTAAGGCCTATATATTGTATATTTCAAGGTACACAGCCGTGTACTAAGTGATCAGACGGTGTGTATGAACACCAGGTTGAGAAATTACTTTGCAAGAGAACGCACAGTACAGTTGCCAATTGAAAGGCCTATATATTGTATATTTCAAGGTACACAGCCGTGTACTAAGTGATCAGACGGTGTGTATGAACACCAGGTATGAGAAATTACTTTGCAAGAGAACGCACAGTACAGTTGGCAATTGTAAGGCCTATATATTGTATATTTCAAGGTACACAGCCGTGTACTAAGTGATCAGACGGTGTGTATGAACACCAGGTTATGAGAAATTACTTTGCAAGAGAACGCACAGTACAGTTGGCAATTGTAAGGCCTATATATTGTATATTTCAAGGTACACAGCCGTGTACTAAGTGATCAGACGGTGTGTATGAACACCAGGTATGAGAAATTACTTTGCAAGAGAACGCACAGTACAGTTGCCAATTGTAAGGCCTATATATTGTATATTTCAAGGTACACAGCCGTGTACTAAGTGATCAGACGGTGTGTATGAACACCAGGTATGAGAAATTACTTTGCAAGAGAACGCACAGTACAGTTGCAATTGAAAGGCCTATATATTGTATATTTCAAGGTACACAGCCGTGTACTAAGTGATCAGACGGTGTGTATGAACACCAGGTATGAGAAATTACTTTGCAAGAGAACGCACAGTACAGTTGGCAATTGTAAGGCCTATATATTGTATATTTCAAGGTACACAGCCGTGTACTAAGTGATCAGACGGTGTGTATGAACACCAGGTATGAGAAATTACTTTGCAAGAGAACGCACAGTACAGTTGGCAATTGTAAGGCCTATATATTGTATATTTCAAGGTACACAGCCGTGTACTAAGTGATCAGACGGTGTGTATGAACACCAGGTATGAGAAATTACTTTGCAAGAGAACGCACAGTACAGTTGGCAATTGTAAGGCCTATATATTGTATATTTCAAGGTACACAGCCGTGTACTAAGTGATCAGACGGTGTGTATGAACACCAGGTTTGAGAAATTACTTTGCAAGAGAACGCACAGTACAGTTGCAATTGTAAGGCCTATATATTGTATATTTCAAGGTACACAGCCGTGTACTAAGTGATCAGACGGTGTGTATGAACACCAGGTATGAGAAATTACTTTGCAAGAGAACGCACAGTACAGTTGGCAATTGTAAGGCCTATATATTGTATATTTCAAGGTACACAGCCGTGTACTAAGTGATCAGACGGTGTGTATGAACACCAGGTATGAGAAATTACTTTGCAAGAGAACGCACAGTACAGTTGGCAATTGTAAGGCCTATATATTGTATATTTCAAGGTACACAGCCGTGTACTAAGTGATCAGACGGTGTGTATGAACACCAGGTATGAGAAATTACTTTGCAAGAGAACGCACAGTACAGTTGGCAATTGTAAGGCCTATATATTGTATATTTCAAGGTACACAGCCGTGTACTAAGTGATCAGACGGTGTGTATGAACACCAGGTATGAGAAATTACTTTGCAAGAGAACGCACAGTACAGTTGCCAATTGAAAGGCCTATATATTGTATATTTCAAGGTACACAGCAGTAGTGCCAAATATAGTTTGGTATGTAGCAGAGCACCTAATACACCACTAATGCCTCTCTCTGTCCCTACTCCAGCAGCTATCCCTGAATACGGCAGCCGTTCTCTGTAAAGTGTATCTTGTAGTAAAGCTATCACTGTACTGCACTATAGTAGCCCTGATAAGGGCTTTTAATCACGCTCCTGCCTGTCCAACAGCTAAAACCTGTCTCTCCCTTCTCCAGCCTCTGTCCCTGACTAAGTTCACGCAGCATATGCGAACGAGCAGGAAGAGCTGAGTTTTTAATATTCGAGGTCACATGGTTTTTCCAGCCAATGCATGTAGACGCCGTTTTCGCGATGCCAGCGTGCTCAGCGTGCCTGTCATACCCCCCCTGCATGGTGATTGGTGGAAAAAGAGCGCCAGGGAAGGTGGGAGGGGAAACGAATTCTAAGTGCGCCATCGCCGTTATACTCGAAAGAAATCGAGCACGCCGAATATCGTAGTATTCGATCGAATACCAGCTCGATCGAACACTACTCGCTCATCTCTAATAATAATGCTTTCCTAAAATCACCAGCGATGCTAGCATGGGAAAGGGAACTGGATGTGCAGATCCCTGAATCCAGTTGGCAACAAGCGGTCAAATGGGTGCAATCCTCCACTAAATGTGCTTCACACTGGGAACAATATAGCAAACTCTTATTAAGATGGCATTATACACCTGTCAAATTAGCTAGCATATTTCCCACAGCCTCAAACCATTGCTGGAGACAATGCAATGGTCTGGGCTCCCTGTCTCGTATATTTTGGGGATGCATGAAGTTGCGGATTTATTGGCACTCTATAGATGCAATGATCCGACAGCTCGACCATTCACATCCTAAGTTGATTCCAAGCACCGCTTTGCTATTAATAGGAATGGATAAATATGCGAACACTTCCAGAACTGTGGTTTGTCATCTCCTGCACTCAGCCAGGTTGGTCATAGCACGCTACTGGAAATCAATAGATACCCCCCCTGTATCGGAAGTTATCAATATTGTACATACCAACTATAGATTTGAAAAGGTCCTAGCGTTTAGGTCTGGTGCATTTGCGAAATTCCAGACTCAATGGGCCAGATGGGTACAAATGCACCCAGCATTAGCTGATCCTTGACAAAATTTGATTATTTACATTTTCTTTACTAAAGCTATATGACAGTGTGGTTGTAATACACTGACTATTAAGTATTAAGGATGCTCGAGTGACAGCGCCTGCTTGTATATTGTACTGTTCTACAGATTACTATGTTGTTTGTTGAATTTTTATTTATACATTGATTCCGCATTCCATAGATACTGTGATCCCACTTATGTTTCTCATCTGCAACCTTAAATAAGCCTTACTACGCCTCAGGATATTCGCGTTTATTGGAGCCCAATGTTTAAGCTGCATATATGTATATCCTCTGAGAAACGAATGTTATCAGCTACATGTTTCTACTGTCAAGTATGTTCTTATATATGCTGCAAATGTTTATTTTACTTGTAAACTTTTAAAACTTAATAAAAATCAGTTACCAAAAAAAAAAAAAAAAAAGCATAAGTGACTGCTGCATGACTTGGGGTTTAGACTGCTTGGCTGATGTGCAAGGGGCTGAGGTGGAAGACAGATGCCCGTAGACCGCCGGTGCCAATGTGAAGGAACTGGAGGCACTGTCTGCCATCCAATCTACTACTGCTTCTGCTTGTTCTGGCCTCACCATTCGTAGAGCGGTCGGGCCTGCAAAATTATGCAGAACGTCCTGTCGCCTGCCTTCAACAGAGGAAGGTATTTCATTTGGGCGCCTAGCTAGCACAGATCAACAACGTGCTCTCCCTAAAGACGGATGAAAATGTGTTGTTATGAACCCCCGAAATTGCTTTTAAAATTGCTCCACTATTAACAGGCTGATTAACTATTGTATTTCCATGTCACAGATGTAGATGATGTGTATCTCTCTCAAAACAGGTGTTATGTCACCCCCACAATTAACAGACCGATTCATTATTGTAATTCCGTGTCATGGATGCAGATGAGGTGCATCTCCCTCCCAAAAAGGTGTTATGTCACTGACACAATTAAGAGACTGATTAAATCTTCAATAACAGTAACAGTAAGACAGATGAAAAATGTGGTGTTCTGAACTCACAAAATTGATTTATGTCACCAACAATATTAACAGACTGATTAAATCTCCTATAACAGTAAGACAGGTGAAAATGCAAAGTTTGGAACCCCAAAAATGGCTTAGGTCACCCACAGAAATAATAGCCCGATTAGGTATTGTATTTTTGTGTCACTGGTGCAAATGTGTTGTATTTCACCCACATAAATGCCTATAGTTCACCCACAGAGTTATTAAAAATAATAAAAGCGTTACACTGTACTTCAAGGCAGCAGCGTCCTGTCCCTACACTAGTCAGAGTAGAATGGCGGCACAACATGTGATCCAGCATTTATGCATGCAGGGTCACATGATGCTCCGGCCAATCACAGCCATGCCAATACTAGGCATGACTGTGATGGCTTCCAAGTGCCCACAGCTAAGAAGCTCCTTTATTGGCTGTGCTGTAGCCTTTCAACAAGCTTTATTTAAAATGTGAACAATAAAAAACAAACATGAACACAGACTTTCGCGCCAATGTCTGTGTTCGGGTTCAGGCCCCGGACACTGTAATGTACAGTACAAACCCAAATAGTATGGTACGGGTTCGCCCATCCCTACATTTTACCTTAAGAAGAATAGCTTGAACGTTACAATTACTGTATATGATTTGTGTTTTGCTTTGTACAGGACTAGAAAAGCAGAGTGCACTTTTTTTCCAGAAAAGGTGCCACCATTGTCCATGGGATGTGTCTAAGGACTTGTCACGCGAGGTCGGCGTCGCGCTCCCTCTGCACAACATCGCCGTACCTCTCCGCCCCCCTAGAGACGAGCAATAGGGAATTGAAGTGCTGGTCTTGTCAGCCAGCACTTCATGAGTTAATTCTCTGTTTGGGTTTAGCCATGTGGTGCTGATCACACCACATGGCTACTTTACATATTGTTTGGACAGCTTGCTCCGCCTCAGGTCATGTGATGCTGGCCACATCACATGATCCTGGGCGGGCTATTTAAAGATGGCAACTGCCTCACTCAGATGCCTGTGATTAGTTTATACTTTTGATCAGTGCTTGTGCGACCTTGTGTTTTGGATTTGCTATTTGGACTCTGGACTTGGACCTCTCTTCTCTTCACCCCTGGTATTTACGCTATCTCCTGTGTTTGACCCGGCTTGCTGACTACTCTATCATTGTGTTTGTTCCGTCTGTGTTTTGTCTCTCCCTGTGTTCCCTTTCCCTCCCTCTGCACTTACCCAGTATAGGGAACGTCTTCGTGGTTGTCCGCGGCCGCCTAGGGCCGTTTGAGGCAAGTAGGTAGGGAAAGAAGGGGGGTTTCAAGTACAGGGCACACCTTCCCTTGTCTCCCCCGTGACAGGACTTATGCATATGGCCGTTGCCCGGCCGCAATACACGGGCACCGGCCGTGTGCAGCCCCCATCAGGGATCGTGGATTTATTCACTTCAATGGGTCCGCAATCCGGGAGATGCGGAGTGGAGGCAAGGATCGGAACACCACGGAAGCACTACGGTGTGCTTCCTTGGTGTTTCTGGCCTTGCCTCCGCACCGCAAAAAATTAGTGCAAACACTACTTTTTTGCGGTGCGGAACCTCGGATTCGGATCGCGGACCCCATTCAAGTGAATGGGTCCACGGTCCGCATGCGGTGGCACGGCGGGCACACGCTCATGTGCATGAGCCCTTAGGCCCCTTTTCACACAAGCGAGTTTTCCGTGCGGGTGCAATGCATGATGTGAACGCATAGCACCCGCACTGAATCCTGACCCATTCATTTCAATGGGTCTGTGTACATGAGTGTTTTTTTTTCACGCATCAGTTCTGTGTTGCGTGAAAAACGCAGCATGTTCTGTATTCTGCGTTTTTCACGCAGCCCTGGTCCCATAGAAGTGAATGGGGCTTCAGTGAAAAACGCATTGCATCCTGAAGCAAGTGCAGATGCAATGCGTTTTTCACTGATGGTTGCTAAGGCCTTGTTTACACATCAGTTATTTGATCAGTTATTTCCATCAGTTATTGTGAGCCAAAACCAGGTGCGGGTCAAAAACACAGAACAGGTGCAGATCTGTCCATTATATCTTATCTCTGTGTAGCCTCCACTCCTGGCTTTGGCTCACAAAAACTGATGGAAATAACTGATCAAAACGCATTTCCCCCACGCGGAAAAAACTGAACGGAATCGCAGACAAAACTGACTGAACTTGCTTGTAAAATGGTGCGAGTTTTCCTGAATGCACCCTGAACTCATCCGGACCTAATCCGTCACGCTCGTGTGAAAGAGGCCTAATACTGTAGCTCATCCCCATTCTAGTAAATGAGGCTGAGCTACAATAACAGGCACTGTCTATTCACTAGAGTGACACTATTTCTGTAAAAACAAAACCGATCATTTTTCTTAGGCTACTTTCATACTTAAGTTTGCAGGATCCGTTTGTGAGATCCGTCACAGGCTCTCACAAACGGTCCTGAACTGATCAGTTTTGTCCTCATGCATTCTGAATGGAAAAGGATCCGTTCAGAATGCATCAGTTTTGCTTCAGTTTGCTTCAGTTCAGTCTCCATTCCGTTTTGGTGTCCGCATGAAGAAACTGATGGAAACGGATGCGTCATGACTCACAATGTAAGTCAATGGGGACGGATCTGTTTTGTCTGACACAATAGAAAACGGATCCGTCCTCCATTGACTTTCAATGGAGTTCAAGACGGATCCGTCTTTGCTATGTAAAAGATGATACAAATGGATCCATTCAGAACGGATGCAGGCAGTTGTATTATCATGACAGATCCGTTTGTGAGAGCCTGGGTGGATCTCAGAAACGGATCCTGCAAACGCAAGTGTGAAAGTAGCCTTATTCCTGACAAACCCATAAAACAAATATCTTTAAAAAAGTGCAGAATAACTGCACTTTAAAGTCAAAGTTTTTTTTTAATAATGTAAATCGAACATATTAAAAGTTTCAACGTCTACACCTCAATGGTTGTGGTTAGATATAACAGACACAATACAATTTGGAGTTGCTGAGCTATATTCAGCTGTGGCAGAGAATCAAGGACTAATTAATGGTTAATTTTTTTCTCCAGTTTGGATGCTGAAACAAACTCATTAAGCTTTTAGGCGTAGCTATAATGTCGTTATTATGGGAAATGTAACTGCCATTCCAGAGACTATTAGCATTATTAAAGAATTTCCCACAGAGATGCTGATGCTATTTTCTTTATATATTGTACTGCATGCAGAAAACTCTAGCCAAACAGAAAACCTTTGTGTTCCTGTGTTATTGTGGTCTCTCTTAGTTTTTCAGCTCTTGAATGCAGGTAAATAAACTCATAATGCAGATGGTCCAACAGATGTTAGCAACAGTCTGAGTCAACAGACAGTGGGTAACACTTTTAGTTTTCACTTTTAAATACTAACTAATATATACTATAAAAATCTCTGGTGAACTAAGCATCTGCTCCCTTTGGCTAGCCAAAGGTTACAGGTGTGCTTGATGTCATTTCACAGTGTGATATGAGCCGAGACTGCTTGTGAATGCACAACTCTAATCTTTCAAATCACCTACCAGTTTAGTCATACTGTGATTCCATTTGCTGCATCTTCTGTTTTTGTCCATACTTGCGGACTACAGTGGCCAGTGACCTCAATTCATTCTGCATGTTCCATTTATTTTTTTTTTCAGTTATTAAATTCAACAGACACTCTAAAAATTATATGTGAAATACAGCAAACATTTCAAATGGTTTATATTTAAGGCATACTAACAACATAACCACTGCTCTCATGAAAGCCAATGAACAAAGTTCAACAAATAAATATTTAACACTTTTACTATTATGTATTTTATACACGCTTTCACTTTCACAATTTATGTTACTATTTTGATATATTGTGACAAAAAAATGTTACTAATGTTTAACAAATTGATTCTAAACTAATCAGATCAACTTGTAGGAAAACAGGCTGAACTGGATGGACAGATGTCTTTTTTCGGCCTTACAAACTATGTTACTATGTTACTATTTACGCATTTCGCCAAAATATTTTCACCAAAAGAATTTGATGTTTTGCTGATTCATTTTGGATTAATCACGTAAAAACCAGACACAGCTCTATTTTACTATGATTATTGGTGGGTGAACCATGAAGGAGGAAGAATATAAAAGATCACATGCACTAAGAGGAAGTGGTGGCAAAGCTTGTCATGATTGTCTCAGAGTCTGAAAGACAGCCAGCCTGATTGTTCATTTCAGTGCATTATATCTGTGTTACTGAACATGTTGGGTATTACAGCAAGAAATGCAAATTATCATAATTAGTGAATGCATTACTGCAGCAGACCATGTAGTTTTAATACATTTAGACGCCAGTCTTAATAAAGCCCTAAACTGATTGTAGACCCGGAAGTTATGAAGAGGCGCAGGCCTCCCCGTCAACAGTTTTAGACCTGGTGTGAGAGTGGTGAAGTCAAAGAAAGCAGCACCTTAACCGTTGCATCCCCATCTGTGCCGGAAATGAATTTAGGCATTTCAGCATACTGTAGTAAATGACCCCCTCCCTACCTGTGTTAATGTACACATTAATGCAAAATACTATCTAGTTCAAAGGCATTTTAATGCAAAAATTGTCTTCTTCTTAATGTGTTGGTGAATACATTATTGCATCACATCATGTAATTCAAAAATATTTTACTGTAAAAATTGCATTGTTATACCATGTTAGTGAATACATTACTGCAAAAGACCATGTAGTTTGAAGACGTTTTACTGCAAAGATTGCACTTATATCTGTGTTACTGAATGCATTTGTAGTTCCCTAGACCTGATGGTACTACAATTGTAATGATTTATAATGTAATGCTTTGTAATATTCATGTTATGTCACATACTACACCAGCAAACGGGGTATGGTGGGCAGTTTTTGGCAACAGAAGTGGGGTTTACCATCTTATTCCTCCACTCTAGATAAGAATGGGCTGGTCCAACTTCCTGCCAATGGAGGGTTGGAGACAGGAGAATGAGGAGTGAGGAAGCATGCAATCCATCTCCTGCTCTTGCTCCTCCAGGCCAGAGGAGGCTCATCTAGGAGGACAATGGACCCAGAGAGACTGCAGCATCATATACCATGGCAGAGTTGTAAACTATGATGCATTTGTGTCAGCAGAGTGATCAAGCAATAAAGCTATCGACTCTGCTGCAAAATGGTGAGGAAAATGTTAAGACACCATCACCGCATTTCAGGATAGGTGTAGCTAGCTATCTACAGTGGACAGTTACAGCCACTGGCTCCAGAGTTCAGCCGTAAGGAAGGGAATCAGGAGAGAGAGAGAGACACACACACACATTACCAGCCACCATACCCCATTATCTAGGAGGAGAAATTGCACTTTGTATAAACAGTTGCTTAATGCACTGCTATCTGTTTATACACTCAGTAAAGAAAGATGTTCTTTGTTCTCCAATCTCTGCCTGACTCCATCATCACTTAGGGGTATGGCTACAGGGTTACACTGGTTGCATGAAATGTTTTGTGGCCTAGATAGCAGAGTAACGGCGATCCCATAGAAATTAATGCGACTCATACAGTAATCCCATTTATTTCTATGGGATTACAGATGAGCGAATCATCCAAAATTCGCTTCGGCGAATAATCGACGAATTTCTGACAAGAAATTGCATTAAAAAATAATCATTTTGCGAACATTCCTGCGCAAATTACGAACATACATTCAGTGTTGTTAAAAGTATGCAATAAATAAGCATTAGCGTACAAAGTGTGTACGAATCCTTAGTGTACTATTGACTTGTGATTACATCATACGCACGAGACTAGGTCGTCTTTAGAGGCAGTCCATATGAGCTAGAAAAGTAAGGTGCTAGCTATCCGGCTAAGTGCATAATTTACTAAAAAAACACCGTACAATAAGTGCATAAAAGGACACATTGCAGTACCTGAAAAAGAATATACACAATGGGCTAAAGTGCTTGAACATTGCCGAACCTGTAAAAACATTATTGCTAAAATACAGCAAAGACAATTATACAAACATTTTAGTGCAATCAATTTCACATTTGCAAGCATAATAGGCTCAGATATACGTTTAAGTCTCTCCTCGTGGCTGCTTGGCATGATAAAACATTGGAACAGAGTCCAAAATTCAATTGCAATCCACGTGAGGGAATTTTGTAATCCAAACAGGTAACGTGTAATCCACATGGATAATAGAAAATAGAAGCAAATAGAGCACCCTCTTTGCAAAGGGGGCTCCCAAATAACCTGAGAATGGGGGAAAAAGGAAAATAGGTGTGCTTAGGCGCAACTGGGAATTTTCTGCAGAATGGGGGGGAGTCCTGACAAGCCATGTCCAGCTGGGTGAGTGTCAAACAGTGGGCAATACAAACTAAACAAACAAAACAAGTACCAATTAGCTCTCACCCGTCAGGCGCAGTCCATGTTGTGGCTCCTATAGGTCCTCCAGAGGTGTCCTTTAAATCACTCAGCCAGTAGAAGGGTTGCTCAGATGAGGGAAATGAAGTCCTCCTCGCTTGAACTACTACTGAATGACATTAGAGGACGCTCCTGCCTCCTGTAGGCCAAGCTGGCTGCCATGGTGGAGCTCCACTGCCCTCTTCTGCCAGAAGTCGGACTTGACCGGGTCCGGATGGTGGTCACGCTGGTGAGCGCTACAGCCACTTGCGCCTTTACTTTTCCGGATTCTCCTGTCGGGACATCAGGGGTAAGGACTTCTGGCTGCTGCAGTTCTGGCATGGTTGCACCCATGGAAGAAGCGCCAGCTCCCCTGGCTGCTGCTGACTTCATTTTCCAGGGTAGTTGGTACTGGTGGATCACCGTGGACTGGAAAGTAAACGATGATGTCATCAGCTGACCCAGCTGAAAGGACTGTGATGGTGGTGGCAGTCCAGGGATCAGAGGCTCTGGCTGTGGCTTCTCCCTGAAACAGAGGGTGATATCTGGTGACTCCTGTAGGCAACGCACGCGTCGTTTGCCTGGTGGTTCCTTCGGCCAAACTACTGGTGCTGATGAAAGTACCAGGGGCTTAGATAATAAGGTAACCCCGGTAGCAAAGGGGCCTTTCAGGCATGTAATGGGGGTGTATTCCACCTGATCCCCCACGTACAGGCTGTGACGGGGTTGGGGCAAGTACGGCCATTTCACTGACCTGTGGCCCACAAAGTACTCATCATCCACCAGGAAGCCAGAGCCTCGTTCCGCTGAAAACCACGGGACGGTTCCTTTTCGCTGCTCCAGTGTAGGGTCTCCCGACCTCGGATGGTCCAGTACTTGGATGACCCAGTCCTCCACTGCATTCTTGTAGTCCCATAGGGTCTGGACGTGGGCCGTCACTGATGCTGGCACAATCGGATCCTGCTGCATGGAAGGTGTTGTTGTTGTTCTCCACCTGGGCGGTGAAGTGGACGCTCCAGCCGACTCCGCCGCAGCAGCCACACCAGCTGGAAAGGCGAATATCGACTCAGGAGCTGGTGAGACTCTCTTGCACAATTGTGACGCTCTGATCTCTGGAGCGCGCGGTGGTTCGGGGTACTCGTTACTAAAGAACATTTCCCCCCACGTTGGTCGCAGTTGCTTTGCCATGCTGTGGTATCTTGTTCACCGCTGGCTTGAACAGGAGAGGAGGGCGGAGTAATGAGGGAGGAGTCTTCACTCCCTATACATGCAAATAGTTAGTTCCCAGTAGGCCGGGCTGGTTTTTCCCACTTCTGAGGGGGGCGAATCTTCACTTTCCCGCTCTTGAGCGGGTGTATTGTCATTTTCCCGCTTCGGGGGGCCGGTGGAGGGGGCAAAAAGAATGCTTACGTAGCGTTCAAAATTTTAAGAACATTTACGAATAATACAAAGCGAATCTGAAAAAATCCGGATTCGCTTCGGAGTAGGAAAAATTGAGGATTTGATACAAATCTACGAAGCGGCGAATAGATTCGCTCATCTCTATATGGGATCACTACTACTCTGCTAACCTGGCTATGACACATGTATTGTGCCCAGTGTTACCATGTAGCAGTACCCTTATTCTCTGCACCAAACCCCAGGGTGTGATGGCCTGAGGTAGGACACATGACACAACATCTTATCAGGGTCACTTCCACCCCCTTCCTCTGCACTGGCTCCTCAAGGGATCACTGCACATAACTGTATCACACCATGTAGTTCAAACTCTGTGTCAAGGCTCTCTGTTTTAAGAACATTTACGAATAATACAAAGCGAATCTGAAAAAATCCGGATTCGCTTCGGAGTAGGAAAAATTTCTGTGTTAAGACAGTTTTTTTATTTTTTATTTTTTGTTTAGGTAAATAGCACATACAGTACAGACCAAAAGTTTGGACACACCTTCTCATTCAAAGAGTTTTCTGTATTTTTCCACATTTAACACATGTGGAATTATATACTTAAAAAAGTGTGAAACAACTGAAAATATGTCTTATATTTTAGGTTCTTCAAAGTAGCCACCTTTTGCTTTGATTACTGCTTTGCACACTCTTGGCATTCTCTTGATGAACTTCAAGAGGTAGCACCTGAAATGGTTTTTACTTCACAGGTGTGCCCTGTCAGGTTTAATAAGTGGGATTTCTTACCTTATAAATGGGGTTGGGACCATGAGTTGTGTTGGGCAGAAGTCAGGTGGATACACAGCTGATAGTCCTACTGAATAGACTGTTAGAATTTGTATTATGGCAAGAAAAAAGCAGCTAAGTAAAGAAAAACGAGTGGCCATAATTACTTTAAAAAATGAAGGTCAGTCAGTCTGAAAAATTGGGAAAACTTTGAAAGTGTTCCCAAGTTCAGTCACAAAAACCATCAAGCGCTACAAAGAAACTGGCTCACATGAGGACCGCCCCAGGAAAGGAAGACCAAGAGTCACCTCTGCTGCGGAGGATAAGTTCATCCGAGTCACCAGCCTCAGAAATCGCAGGTTAACAGCAGCTCAGATTAGAGACCAGGTCAATGCCACACAGAGTTCTAGCAGCAGACACATCTCGACAACAACTGTTAAGAGGAGACTGTGTGCAGCAGGCCTTCATGGTAAAATAGCTGCTAGGAAACCACTGCTAAGGACAGGCAACAAGCAGAAGAGACTTGTTTGGGCTAAAGAACACAAGGAATGGATATTAAACCAGTGGAAATCTGTGCTTTGGTCTGATGAGGCCAAATTTTAGATCTTTGGTTCCAACCACCGTGTCTTTGTGCGATGCAGAAAAGGTGAACGGATGGACTCTACATGCCTGGTTCCCACCATGAAGCATGGAGGAGGAGGTGTGATGGTGTGGGGGTGCTTTGCTGGTGACACTGTTGGGGATTTATTCAAAATTGAAGGCATACTGAACCAGCATGGCTACCACAGCATCTTGCAGCGGCATGCTATTCCATCCAGTTTGCGTTTAGTTGGACCATCATTAGGACAATGACCCCAAACACACCTCCAGGCTGTGTAAGGGCTATTTGACCAAGAAGGAGAGTTATGGGGTGCTACGCCAGATGACCTGGCCTCCACAGTCACCAGACCTGAACCCAATCGAGATGGTTTGGGGTGAGCTGAACCGCAGAGTGAAGGCAAAAGGGCCAACAAGTGCTAAGCATCTCTGGGAACTCCTTCAAGACTGTTGGAATACCATTTCAGGTGACTACCTCTTGAAGCTCATCAAGAGAATGCCAAGAGTGTGCAAAGCAGTAATCAAAGCAAAATGTGGCTACTTTGAAGAACCTAGAATATAAGACATATTTTCAGTTGTTTCACACTTTTTTGTTAAGTATATAATTCCACATGTGTTAATTCATAGTTTTGATGCCTTCAGTGTGAATCTACAATTGTCATAGTCATGAAAATACAGAAAACTCTTTGAATGAGAAGGTGTGTCCAAACTTTTGGTCTGTACTGTACATGTGTCTTACAATACAGAGGGTATCGGTTCATATACAAGTATCTGAGTGAAAACGTTAAATTCTAGTCCAAAATCTTTGTCAGTGCATATCCAGACAGTTCAGTTATTTTTGGGCTTCTTAAAACAATGATATATGTGTGTCTCACAATACATAGGGTAGCATTTTAAATCTCTGAGTGAAAACGTGCAGTACTAGTCTGAAATCCGTATCAGGGCATCTCCAGAGAGTTCATATGTATTTTTTTCTTTTGGTTTGGGAAAATAGCATATATGTGTGTCTTATAATACAGAGAGGAATGGTTTAAATCAATGATTGAAAATGTGAACTACTAGGCCAAAATCTGTGTCAGGGCATCTCCACAATTACATATTTGTTTTGTGTGGATTTGGAAAAATAGCAATATATGTGTGTCTTACAATACAGACGGTAGAAATTTAAAGCTTTGAGTGAAAACGTGAAGTACTAGTCTGAAATCTATATCAGGGCATCTCCAGACAGTTGATACCTGTATGTATTTTTTTTTGTTTTGGTTTGGGAAAATAGCATATAAGTGTGTCTTACAATACAGAGAGGAATGGTTTAAATCACTGATTGAAAATGTGAACTACTAGTCCGAAATCCGTGGTCAGGGCATCTCCATACAGTTCATGTTTTGGTCTTTGTGTGTGTGTATGTGGGGGTTAAATAATCTTATGAAAGTTGACATGTTAAATCATTGCAGCTCATTGGAGAAGTGCCTAGGGGGACAGAAAAATGTAAAAAAGAACTTTTAAAAATAGAAAAAAATTTGATTCAAATGGTTTGCTGAATTTTTCAAAACAATTTGATTTGATCCGATTTTATTTGTGACAGATTTCATTAAAAATCGACTATTTCCCAGCTGTAGATAGCCTGGGTATTGGTGTAGAACACTGTGCATTGCAAAACATGCATAGGTAGTCTGCTGTGGTAGTGAATCAGTTACTTTACATCTTTATGACAGGCATCACTCTTAGAATCACTTCACACTTCACTTATTTAGTCAGTTATAGGGCTAAAACTGACCAAATAACTCAAGTGTGAACTTATAGGTCAATGTTAGCATCAGGTATAAAGAACCATGCAGTGGCCCAAGATTGTACTATAGAGTAAAAGATCACACTCCTTTTACACAGTCAGGTGATTCCACATAGAGTGGAGAGGGTGTCAACAGTAAGTTTGTACTGATGTCACTGTTTATTTTGCCCTTCTTCTGATCCATCATAAGAAAAACCCTTCAAAAGACTGATCCTGTGTTTTGAGCATCCGCCTTCACATGGTCAGCATTTGGTCAGTAATCCATCAGTATTGCTCAGGTAAAAAAATAGAAGTGGATCCAAATCAGAGATGACACGTGATTGGAATGTTTCCATATGGTCTGTGTTTTGTACCCAATCCTGCTTTTGGCTTCCAAATCATGAGCACATCCTGATGCAAAATAGGGACCATGTGATACAAGCCTTACGGATGCTCCAAAGACAGTATCCTTTGTGTTTATCATTTTCAGATCAGAAGAAGGGTAAAATAAATGGTGATGTCAACAAGGCCAAACAGGGACACTAGTGGCCCCGTCATTGAATGGTGAGGTGGCAACCACACGAGGAGTCAACACAGTGGTCCAGTCACAGAGTGGGGAGGGTGGCAACCACATGAGGTTTCAACATAGTGGTCAGTATTATGCAAAATAACCATGGAGCCCCGGTTATTGGTCTTCAACACAGTGAAAGCCAGATATACAGTACCTCCAGGGAAGGAAAGCCAAGCAAAGGGGTGTTCCCATTAAAGAGGTCTTCCCCTGTCACAACCGTAAGGCTTGCAAAAGAGCTGGATCTTGACATAGGGGTCACTTAATATGGTAGATCTGGTGATCTCTATAATGGGGACACTCCTTTGCTTTTCCTTCCCTGGAGGGATATCTGGCTTTCACTGTATTGAAAACCCATAACAGGGGCTCAATGGTTATTTTGCATATCACTGCTTCACAGGGAGCTGTGTACTTTGGATTGCTGTGTTGAGACTCTTAAATGAAACTCCACAGTGTTTTTTTGGAGTTGGTGTCACTAAGATCAGCTATTGTTTTGTTTGAGTAGTCTCTAGTAACATAGTAACATAGTTTATAAAACCGAAAAAATACATCTGTCCATCCAGTTCGGCCTGTTTTTCTGCAAGTTGATAGAGAAGAAGGCAAAAAAAAACCCCTGTGAGGTAGAATCCAATTTTCCCCCACTTTAGCGGAAAAACATTCATTCCCGACTCCAATCTGGCAATCAGAATAAATCCCT
>ONZH01012178.1:0-30019 GCA_900303285.1 Rhinella marina | reverse complement strand
AATGGAATCTTCACTTTTATTCGCTTTATAAGACGCACGGCCATTTTCCCCCTACTTTATGGGGAAAAAAAGTGAGTCTTATAAAGCGAAAAATACGGTACATGTTTTAAAAAAAAACTGTAGCTGTGCAAAACAGTTCATGAGTCTTCTAGCTACACCTTGGAACATTAGGAATATTTCTGTAAAGCTTGTATTTGCTGTATTTTGAACTATGTTCTATGTTTCTGTAATTTAGTATAATGTTGCTGAAGATTTATTATGAGGACATATGCATATGTAATTTTAAATGTCCTTGCAGGCAGAATACTAATAGAAAAAAAGAATGTCATAGGATAGAGTCTGGAAAATGGTGTGGATGAAGTAGAATAAAGGTAAAGGCAGATGCAGCATTTGGTTCATACACAGATAGTATTGTTCATACATGATCAGGTTGTCAAATTTTATTTTGTGCAAGTATACTTTTATTTAAAGTTTATGGCTCTGATTAATCAAGCCGGCCTTGATGGGGCCTGCGCTGCTGAGTGAGTATTGTAATTTATGATGAGGTGCAGGCCTCGTCATTAATTACATGGTTCCTCCAGCAGTCCATATGTGAGAATGAAATCTACAGCAGCTAGGAGCTGCCATATATTTCAGTCATTATTTACACCAGTGTCTGGTGTAAATAATGATGAATGAGCCAGGATTGATGACCCCGCCTACACTTTTACTGTATGTAGCTACAACCCCTTTTCATAAAACTGGCATGGATTACCTAAATGCCATTTGTGACTAGGAAAGTCACAATAGCATTGAAAAGTTCCAAAACAGGTGGATTGGCGACTTTCTTTGTCAAAAACAGGCGTAGGGGGAAATAATAGATTTCCCCCTATATGACTACTTTGTCATACACATTTTGTTGCCATCTAAGTGATGAGAAATGGAGTAAAATGGTAGTAACTATGGTGCACAAATTGTCGATAAAATTCTAGTACGTATTTCATCAATTCATGTTTGTTTGCACAATTGATATATGAACACTATTGTGGTATATAAAACAAGTCATATATTTCAGAATAAAATTCTGCCAACTTCCATTTTTCATTTCTTTAAAGTTAACCTGTCAACTGGAGACTTTGACGGGCATGACCTTTTAGGGCAGGAGGACCTGCCTGAATGATATATAGGGGATATATAGGTCTTAATAAGCCCCTGTGCTAGCGGTGGATCACTGAAGTTATATAGAGGCACTGACGTCTACATAACTTGTGGCGTATCCACTGCTGATTCTAACTGTAAGACAGCTTCCTTGCTGTCTTACATTTAGACCATTTTATTTGCCTAAACCAGGCCACACCACCTTTTAAACTATGTCAGGCCCCCTTTTATTAGAACTGGCGTGAGCGGGAAAGAATTCGCAGATTCTGCCACATCATGGCATGCGACAGAATCTGTGCCAGATATACCACCACAATAGTGGCATATATCTGTTCGTAAATAACTCCAATTGTTCTTTGGGAAGAGATTTAGCATAACTTATAATTTATTGATTGAACTCATACTTTTTAAGACCCTATTAGACTGCTCAATTTTTACATACAAGCTCTCATTTCTGATAATTGGCTTATATAATCAAGCAGCCATTCACCTTATGAACGAGCAAACATTTGTCCATAGAGTGATGAGCATCTTTCATCAGTATGAATGGTGCCCGATTTCCGGCCTCACATTCATAGATGCCGAAAATGAATAGAACTGAATGAGGGAGGAACAAATTCTTTCTTGTGCATTCAGTTTGCATCCTTCTGTGTAATCAGGTCAGTGCAAATGAACAGTGGGTTCTCATCAATCAGTTTCACACTGACTGTACAACAGGCAATGTCATATAGTCTTTCTTTATCCTCAGAAGTCCAGTGTTTGGTAGTAATGGGGGATCTTCATCTGTTCACATATGAGTGTGTATACATCAAAACTGCTCACTGCACTCTTGAGCTTCACTCAGGTTGAGTAGCAATGACTGTGATGTACTGTACCTGCACATGTGACCTCTGAGGACAGATGATTCCAGGATGCTAAAGTACCAGGTGCTGAAATGATAGGAATGTGAAAGGGTGGGATGAGTTCTTTTTCCTTGGGTACATGCTGTGGCTACTATGTAAATGGTTTGTCCAAGATACAGTAATTAAAAATATCAGACAACCCGTAAAATGTACTAAAATAATAAAACATCATATACTCACCCAGTACTCCACTGTTGTTTGTTTTCAAACAGCATTGGTAACATGTCTGGATACAGAATGCAAACTCTGCAGCCAGTCACTATGCCCAGCAGTCTACAGTGTCTACAGTGATTGCCTGCACTGGCCAGGTACAGAATCCAGACACATCAGTATACGTTACCAACTACAGTGACATGCACGGTGACATACAGGGCCAGACTGGCCATAGACCCTACCAGGATGATCCACAGTGGGCTGATGCACAGTGGGCCACCAAACCCCCATGCACGGCTGCCAGTAAGGTACATGATGATCTTGTTCTCCCAGTATGGGCCTATGAGGCAGTAAATCCTGGGACAGGTTGGTGTCATGACATCATCGCACCTGTGTGTACCAGGACATATTCCTCATTGACGGCCTGCATCAAAATGTCTTAGGCTGCTGGCCAGAGACCTGCTTTGCAGACAGCAGGGAACAGGACTCAGGTGAGTATTTATTTTTCCTGGCCATGCGTGCCCCCCCCCCCTTATTGTACAACCTTCACAGTATATTATATATTATACCAGATATGTGCCCCTCACAGTAGTTATGCTCATATTGTACCCCCTCAAGGTAGTTATGCCCTCACTGTACAACTTTCACAGTAGTTATGCCCACATTGTGCCCCCTTAAAGTACTTTTCCGTTCATTGTGCCCTCATTATGCCCCCTTCACAGTAGTAATGCCTTATCTGCACCCCCTTCACAGTTGTAATGCCCTCTTTGTGTCTGCCTCACAGTAGTTATGCCCTCTCTGTGCCCCTTTCACAGTAGTAATGCCCTATATGCGCCCCTTCACAGTTCTAATGCCCTATCTGTGCCCCTTTCACAGTAGTAATGTCCTATATGTGTCCCCTCACAGTAGTAATGCCCTGTCTGTGCCCCCATAACAGTAATAGTGCTCTCGGTGCTCCTTCACAGTAGCAATGCCTCCGCTGTGCTCCATAACAGTTATGCCCACCCACTTCACAGGAGTAATGCTCTGTGTGCACCCTTCACAGTAGTAATGCCATATGTGTCCCCTTCATAGTAGCAATGCCCATTGTGTTCCTTCATAGTAGTGTAGCCCATTGTGCTCACTTCATAGTAATAATGCCCAGTGTGCCTCTTTCAGAGTAGTAATGCCCATTGTGTCCCTCCATAGTAGTAATGCTGATTATGCCCCCCTAATAATAGTATTGCCCTCTGTGCCCCTTTGTAATAGTATTGCCTTCTGTGCCCCCTTTGTAGTGATATTGCCCCCTATTGTTTGAAGAGAGGGCCTGTACGGGGCCCTTCTGAAAAATTGTGCTAAAAGAGTGCCAGTTGGACCTCTAAAAAATGGCGTTTTTTGAGTCAGCGTTAGGCAAAGATGATATGGAGGAGGAGGAGGAGGAGTAGAGAAGAGGAGTAGAGAAGAGGAATCGGATACATAAGTTATTTAAATCTTTAGCTGCTTTCCCCCGGAGGAGATTTGAATTCCGGTGAAATCCAGGCTTTGTTCATTTTAATAAGCGTCAGCCTGTCAGCGCTGTCAGTTGACAGGCGTGTACGCTTATCGGTGATGACGCCACCAGCTGCACTGAATACCCGCTCTGACAGCACGCTAGCGGCAGGGCAGGCCAGCACCTCCAAGGCGTACAGCGCCAGTTCAGGCCCACGTGTCCAGCTTTGAAACCCAGTAGTTGTATGGAGCAGAGTGATCGCTACGGACGTTGGTATGGTCAGCTAGGTACTCCCTCACCATCTTTCTGTACAGCTCCCCCCTACTCTGCCTAGACTGGGGACAGGTGACAGTGTCTTGCTGGGGTGACATAAAACTGGCAAAGGCCTTGGAGAGCGTTCCCCTGCCAGTGCTGGACAAGCTGCCTGCTCGCCTCCTCTCCCCCGCTACTTGGCCCACAGAACCATGCCCTCTGCCGCTAGCAGCGTCAGATGGGAAGAATTGTTTCAGCTTGTGCACCAGGGCCTGTTGATACCTATTCACTCTCATACTCCTTTCCTCTGCAGGGATGAGAGTGGAAAGTTTCTGCTTGTACCGTGGGTCCAGGAGAGTGAACACCCAGTAATCGGTGTTGGAAAAAATTCTTCTAACGCGAGGGTCACGGGATAGGCAGCCTAACATGAAGTCTGCCATGTGCGCCAGAGTCCCAACACGCAAGAATTCCCTCTCCTCACTGACCTGACTCTCCATTTCCTCCTCCTCCTCCAAGTCCTCCTCTTCAGCCCATACATGCTCAAGAGTTAAGGACTGAGCACTGGTACCCTCTACTGTCTCGCAGACATTCTCCTCCTCTTCCTCCTTATCCTCATCCCCCTCCTCCGATAGGCGCTGAGAACAGACCAGAGGGTGCTCTGGCTATCAAGCGACGTATCTTCCTCCACCGTCTCTTGTGACAAGCGCAAAGCATCCGACTTGATGCTGAGCAGTGAGTTTTTCAACAGGCAAAGCAGCGGGATGGTGAGGATGATAATGGCGGCATCGCCGCTGACCATCTGTGTTGACTCCTCAAAGTTGCTCAACACCTGGCAGATATCAGAAATCCACGTCCACTCCTCATTGTAGACTTGAGGAATCTGAGAGACCTGACTACCAGTTCTGGTGGAAGATGACATCTGGCAGTCTACAATAGCTCTGCGCTGCTGGTAAACTCTGGATAACATGTTTAATGTGGAATTCCATCTTGTGGGCACGTCGCACAACAGTCGGTGAGCGGGCAGTTGTAGGCGGAACTGTGCTGCCCTGAGACTGGCAGCATCTGTGCTCGACTTGCGGAAATGCGCACAGATGCGGCGCACCTTGGTGAGCAAATCAGACAGATTGGGGTATGTTTGAGGAACCGCTGAACTATTAGATTGAACACGTGGGCCAGGCATGGCACATGTGTCAGTCTGCCGAGTTGCAGAGCCGCCACCAGGTTACGCCCGTTGTCACACACAACCATGCCTGGCTTGAGGTTCAGCGGTGCCAGCCACACATTGGTCTGCGCCGTGATGCCCTGTAACAGCTCTTGGGCGGTGTGCCTTTTGTCACCTAAGCTCAGCAGCTTGAGCACCGCCTGCTGGTGCTTACCCACGGCACTGCTGCTGCGCCTAGAGCTACCGACTGAAGGCGCCGTGCCCACGGATGGTAATTCGGTGGAGGAGGAGGGGTCGGAGGAGGAGGAGGAGGCATAGTACGTCTGAGAGACCGTGACCGAGGTAGGCCCCGCAATCCTCGGTGTGGGCAGTACATGAGCGGCCCCAGGGTCATTCTCGGTCCCAGCCTCCACCAAGTTAACCCAATGTGCCGTCAGTGAGATATAGTGTCCCTGCCCGGCAGCACTTGTCCACGTGTCCGTGGTTAGGTGGACCTTCTCAGAAACAGCGTTGGTCAGGGCACGGATGATGTTCTCTGACACGTGCTGGTGTAGGGCTGGGACGGCACATCGGGAAAAATAGTGGCGGCTGGGGACGGAATACCGAGGGGAAGCCACCGCCATGAGATTGCGAAAGGCCTCGGTCTCTACCAGCCTATAGGGCAGCATCTCCAGGCTAAGCAATTTGGAGATGTGGACGTTGAGGGCTTGGGCATGTGGGTGGGTGGAACTGTACTTCCTCTTGCGCTCCAGCGTCTGCTGTAAAGACAGCTGAACGCTGCGCTGGGACACATTGGTGGACACTGTGGAGGATCGTTGAGGCGAAGGTGTGGTTTTCCGGCGGGAGGCTCTCGTGCCAGGGTCCTGGGCAGGGGGTTGACTAGAAGAGGCAGCGAGTGACGCAGGGGGTTGACTAGCAGAGGCAGCGAGTGACACAGGGGAAGGAGCAGTGGTGTGACCCGCAGGAGGTGGTGAACGGCCTTGGTTCCATTGAGTGGGGTGTTTAGCACTCATATGCCTGCGCATGCTGGTGGTGGTTAGGCTAGTAGTGGTGGCACCCCTGCTGATCCTGGTGAGGCACAGGTTGCACACCACAGTCCGTCGGTCATCCTCACTTTCTTTAAAGAACCTCCAGACTTGCGAACATCTAGGCCTCGCCACGGGAGCTTCACTACGTGAAACAGTTGATGCTGATGCACCAGCTCTGGCCCTGCTTCTCCCTCTGGCCACACCACTGCCTCTTACAACCTGTTCTGGTGCAGCACTCGCCTCCGCCTCAGAAGCACTGTCTTCACTCGGCATATCAACCCAGCTTGGGTCAGTCACCTCCGATTCCTCAGTCTGCTCCCCCCTCGGAATTCCTCCCCTAACAACAACTTCCCCACTGTCTGACAACCGTGTCTCCTCATCGTCTGACACCTCTTTACAAACTTCTTCCACTAACTCAACATTGTCATCATCATCACCCACAGACTGCGACAGTTGGAAAACTTGGGCATCGGGAACGAGGTCAGCAGCAACCTGAGAAGTGGTTTGTGACTCTGGGAAGGGTCCAGAAAACAGTTCCTGAGAGTATGCCGGATCACATTCCAAATTTTCCTGGGAGGGGGCAGACTGGGGGGAAGGAGGTTGAGGTGGAGGAGCCAGAGGAGTGCTCCCTTGGGTAACGTGGGTGGATTGCGTGGAAGACTGACTGGTGGACAAATTACTTGAAGCATTGTCCGCAATCCACGAGATTAGCTGTTCGCACTGTTGTGGTTTCAACAGTCCTCTACCACGTGTCCCTGTAAGTTGAGACATGAAGCTAGGGAGTGTAACTCTGCGGCGTTCCACAGCTCCCTCATCAGCAGGTACTGTCTCACCCTGCCCAGGACCACGGCCTCTGCCCCCTGCAGTAATTGAATGCCCACGCCCACGCCCTCGTCCTCGACCCTTAGCCCTGGGGTTCAACATTGTTTGTATATAAGTGTATGATATAAAAAAAAAATTAAACGGGCCTGGTGTACTGAAACCCACAAACTTGTTCAGTCTGGTAGAATTAAGTGATGTACAGAAAGTGTCACCTGGACAATATATACGGATGGGAGCGAGTGTGCTGAACTGTGACACACAGAAAGGTTACACACAGCTGAGTAAAATGGATTTGTATCACTGAGCTAAAACAACTGAAAAAATAATTTTTTTTTTTATATTTGTTTTTTTATATTTTTTTTACAATTTTGTTTTTTTGGGAACGTAACGTGCAGGAACTATGGTAGGACTGACTGACACCCTGTTAACGGTGGCTATTTAGTCTGCGACCCAGAGAAATGTCGCACAGAGAGTTTTCTGGATCAAGCGGTAGATGATATCGGTAGCAAATGACTTGGTTGTATTGTGTGACGTACAGAAAGTGTCACCTGGACAGTATATACGGATGGGAGCGAATGTGCTGAACTGTGACACACAGAAAGGTTACACAAAGCTGAGTAAAATGGATTTGTATCACTGAGCTAAAACAACTGAAATAATATATTTTTTTTTTATATTTTATTTTTTTGGGAACGTGACGTGCAGGAAATATGGTAGAACTGACTGACACCCTGTTAACGGTGGCTATTTAGTCTGCGACCCAGAGAAATGTCGCACAGAGAGTTTTCTGGATCAAGCGGTAGATGATATCGGTAGCAAATGACTTGGTTGTATTGTGTGACGTACAGAAAGTGTCACCTGGACAGTATATACGGATGGGAGCGAATGTGCTGAACTGTGACACACAGAAAGGTTACACAAAGCTGAGTAAAATGGATTTGTATCACTGAGCTAAAACAACTGAAAAAATATTTTTTTTTTTATATTTTTTTTTTATATTTTTTTTACAATTTTGTTTTTTTGGGAACGTAACGTGCAGGAACTATAGTAGGACTGACTGACACCCTGTTAACGGTGGCTATTTAGTCTGCGAACCCAGAGAAATGTCGCACAGAGAGTTTTCTGGATCAAGCCTTAAATGATATCGGTAGCAAATGACTTGATTGTATTGTGTGACGTACAGAAAGTGTCACCTGGACAGTATATACGGATGGGAGCGAATGTGTTGAACTGTGACACACAGAAAGGTTACATGCAGCTGAGTAAAATGGATTTGTATCACTGAGCTAAAACAACTGAAATAATAATTTTTTTTTTTTATATTTTGTTTTTTTGGGAACGTGACGTGCAGGAAATATGGTAGAACTGACTGACACCCTGTTAACGGTGGCTATTTAGTCTGCGACCCAGAGAAATGTCGCACAGGGAGTTTTCTGGATCAAGCGGTAGATGATATCGGTAGCAAATGACTTGGTTGTATTGTGTGACGTACAGAAAGTGTCACCTGGAGAGTATGTACGGATGGGAGCGAATGTGCTGAACTGTGACACACAGAAAGGTTACACAAAGCTGAGTAAAATGGATTTGTATCACTGAGCTAAAACAATTGAAAAAATATTTTTTTTTTATATATTTGTTTTTTTATTTTTTTTTACAATTTTGTTTTTTTGGGAACGTAACGTGCAGGAACTATGGTAGGACTGACTGACACCCTGTTAACGGTGGCTATTTAGTCTGCGACCCAGAGAAATGTCGCACAGAGAGTTTTCTGGATCAAGCGGTAGATGATATCGGTAGCAAATGACTTGGTTGTATTGTGTGACGTACAGAAAGAGTCACCTGGACAGTATATACGGATGGGAGCGAATGTGCTGAACTGTGACACACAGAAAGGTTACACAAAGCTGAGTAAAATGGATTTGTATCACTGAGCTAATACAACTGAAAAAATAATTTTTTTTTTATATTTGTTTTTTTATAGCCAGTTTGTAGTACCGATCTTTCACTGATCGGGGGAAAGGTGTCCCCGATCAGTTACACAGACGGTACCTAGCGTCGATCACATATCGCGCATTTGCAGGTTCACACGCAGGACAGCCTGACGGACAGTCCGGAGCGGTCACGCACCACGTGACTGTAACGCTCCAGTGTCCCTCAGTGGCATGCGAACCGCTATACAAGCCTGCTCTGTTGGGGAAGCAGCTCCCCAGTCTTATTAAAACATAGGCAGCATTATCAACACAACCATTGCTGCTGCACGACCAGCCTTTTCTAATAGAGGTTAGTTGTGAACTGTGAAAATAGCCTACATAGAGGGCTCTGACCTGAAATAAGGCAGACTCTCTCATACAGCCCAGGCATTGATCGCTGTGTGCATAGTGGCAGCACACAGCGATACAACGAACAGAAAGCCTGTTTGTAGTGCAATTATAACAAAAGTAACTATTATAGGCTCAACAGTTCTAAACCTCTATTATTAATGATACTATGTTCCAGAATTAAGGGCTATTACCATTCTCCAACTATATGTTGTCACATAGTATCTATAAAAATATATCCTCATAAAAAGGTGACTCCTGGCTACCTAATTATACCCACAACACGTGGGTGTTAGTACCAATAGGGCACAGCTGCCGGCTGACAGTTTTAATATTTTTGAGTGCAATATTTGTTATTTATACATTTCTAATAAAAGTTAAGTCTTATCTACATAATCCTAGGGAATCCCTAAAGGGGCAAATTTTGTTGATCAAAGGTGTGATCAAACTGGTTTTGTATATACGTACAGAAAGTGTCACCTGGACAGTATATACGGATGGGAGCGAATGTGTTGAACTGTGACACACAGAAAGGTTACACGCAGCTGAGTAAAATGGATTGAATCACTGAGCTAAAACTGAAATAATAATTATTTTTTTTTTATATTTTGTTTTTTTGGGAACGTGACGTGCAGGAAATATGGTAGAACTGACTGACACCCTCTTAACGGTGGCTATTTAGTCTGTGACCCAGACAAATGTCACACAGAGAATTTTCTGGATCAAGCGGTAGATGATATTGGTAGCAAATGACTTGGTTGTATTGTGTGACGTACAGAAAGTGTCACCTAGACAGTATATATGGATTGGAGTGAGTCAGTGCTGAACTGTGACACACAGAATGGTTCCACAGTGCTGTGTGCAATGGATTTGTATCACTGAGATAGAACAAAAAAAAAAAACAGGGTTAGATATGGCGATAGCTGCACTACTAGTGCCAGCCAGCCAAGTGACCAAAAAAAAAAAAAATAAAATGTCTTCTAGCCCTTAGAAGGGCTGTTGGGTTCTTTGTGGGTGATCCCTGCCTAACAGACAACTAAATGCAGGCCCTAACACTGTCCCTGAAAGGCAGCAGCTCTGTCCCTAACGACATCCAGACGGCATCTGAGCCGAGCGCCGCGGCCAGTCGGTAGTATATTCCAGGGTCACCTGATCAGGCCAGCCAACCCCTGCTATCGACATGTAAGGGCCCCACGTGATGCTGGGTGTACTGTAGAGTCTCCTGGCTCGTGATTAGCTGTGTTTTTAGGCGCCAAAAAAGCACGATGCGGAAGTTGCCATTTCCTCGAGCATGGCGAGATACTCTTCCGAGCATCGAGCAGTTACGAGTACCCTAATGCTCGAACGAGCACCAAGCTCGGACGAGCATGTTCGCTCATCTCTAGTACTCAACGTTATTTGCTGTACTCCTGACACTACCCATGTCACATTGTTAGTGAGTACAATACTACCTTTCACAATATCACCACGCGCTTCTCTTCTAGGCATTCTACCCAGTAAAATAAAATGTAAAAAATGTATCCTAACACATCACAACCAATCTAAAGGCTCATAATGGATTCAGTATATCCGCCATGGATATTATAAAAATATCCACTATGAACATTCTTTGTATAAGATTTCAATGTCTTTAGGCTGCAGCTGTAAGTATTTTGTTCTTTGTTTCATCATATAGTCAAACAAATATTTGAACCTATTAATTAAAATGCTGCAGAAAGAAGTTTATTTATTGCCTAGAAATAACTGCTGCTCAGGATAAATAATGTTCTCCATATTTCTTTTCAAGAGCCAAATGCATGTTTTTCTGTCTATGATATACTATATGGTACTAAAACATTATAGCTTAATGGAAATAATAACTGTCTTAAGATATACTGTCTTAATAAAAAAGAAGGATACTAAGTACATTTATATTATAAGCAAATTAAATGATGTATGGGGAATGCTGTAGATAAACTTAGGAATTCATTATGTCTTGTAAAGTAGCCAAATTCAAAATGCTACTTCAAGAACTATAATAGATGTTTTTTATTCTAAAAGAAAATTTGAAAAATTATAAGTCAACCCAAAAGCCATGTTTATTAAAAATAAACTGGAGACATCTGAAATAAACTGTAGTACAGAGTAAAGATATTCAATAGAGTTGTTATATTCTTCTACTACTGCAGTGATAACACAAAACAATACTTAGGTTTATTCTGCTTAGAGTCTGTCACCACAATTTTGGACCAATATCCAGATCACTACTTCTTTTCTTTTCCTACTGCCCACTATTCCCCCACTGTCAGCTTTCAGAGCTGCATTGAAATACATTGCCAGGACTTCCATGCATGCACATCTGAGTCCTCTTCATTATGTTAGAACAACACAGAAGTATAGACTGTGTATTTCAGTGCAGCTTTGAGAGCTGATAGCGGGGGTACGGGAGCAGAGGGAAAATAAAAAAAAGTAATCTGGACTCCTTACATGCAGTATTATGAGTGCACTTCTGTAGATAATAGTCCAAAATCTGGGTAACAGATTAATATAAAACTATAGCAGAGAGACCATTTGTATCTTTTCATCCTTCACATATAGTGAAATCTGAAATATATATTTAACCCCCTTAACGCTCCATGCCATAAATATATGGCTTGGGAAACACTAGGTTCACAACCTACAGCTGACAACCTGCTGCAATGGCTGAAATCAGTACTAATGCTGATCCTGGCCGTTTAATGCTTCGGGGTTTACAGAGGAAAGGGCCTCCCTTTTTCCCGCCTCGGGCACTCATGACATGATCACAGGGTCCCAATGGTTGTTGTGGCAGCTGTATACCTTAGGCCGGGTTCACATCTGTGTTGTGAACTCCGGCATTGTAATCCAGTCACTGTATCCAGCTTACATGCTAGCTTTCAACTGGGCAAAAGATTTTGCGAAAGTCGGCATATATGCCATAAAGCAGATTACTGCCACATCCCATTGCAGTTAGTGGGGATCCAGCACTGCACAATGGCATCCGGCTATGATGGATAAGGTGAACTCTGGCAGTCTGTTTCTGCACCAGCACAGATGTGAACCCAGCCTTACAAAACCTGCCATGTACAGAAGCCTGGTTAGCAAGTATCAGTGTAATTGACAGGTCCAATACACTGCAACTTATCATGTAGAAAAAGTTAATACAAGGCACTTATTAACTTATTGTGATTGTCCATATTGCCTCCTTTGCTGGCTTGATTTATTTTTCCATTACATTATACACTGCTCGTATCCAGGGGTTACAACCACCCTTCAGTCCAGCAGCGGTGGTCATGCTGCACACTACAGGTAAAGCCACAAACCTATGCAAGCTCCTGTGGTCTCAGCCGGCACCTTTTCCTATAATGTACAAGCACTAGTGATGATCGAGCACCCAGATGCGCGGGTGCTCTGGCCGAGCACTAGGTGGTGCTCGAGTGCTTGGCCGAGCACCCGAGTATAACGGGAGTCTATGGGACGACCCGAGCATTAAACCAGGCACCCCCTGCTCTGAAGAGGGGAGGGTGTCTGGTTCATAGAGAAAGTTGAGAAAATGTAAAAAAAAATGTAAAAGCGCAAGTGCTGCCAAAAATTACACGGAACAGGCACTCCGATACAACGGGTATAAAGGAGGGCCTCATTCACATTGTGGTACAATTGTTCTTGTCGTGGGACTCCTACACTCATAAAGCCTACTGTACTGTCTCCTTGATTAGCGGCAGAAACAATGACAACGGATGCCAGCTATATATTATACAGTAAGGGTGGAGTTCACAAACCGTGCTGGGAATTACGGCTTGATTAACAGATGAACAATAGGACAACGGATATCAGCTATATATTATACAGTAACGGTGGATTTCACAAACCGTGCTGGGAATTACGGCTTGATTAACGGATGAACAATAGGACAACGGATGTCAGCTATATATTATACAGTAATGGTGGATTTCACAAACCGTGCTGGGAATTACGGCTTGATTAACAAATGAACAATAGGACAACGGATATCAGCTATATATTATACAGTAACGGTGGATTTGACAAACCGTGCTGGGAATTACGGCTTGATTAACGGATGAACAATAGGACAACGGATGTCAGCTATATATTATACAGTAATGGTGGATTTCACAAACCGTGCTGGGAATTATGGCTTAATTAACGGATGAACAATAAGACAATAGATGTCAGCTATATATTATACAGTAACGGTGGATTTCACAAACCATGCTGGGAATTACGGCTTGATTAATGGATGAACAATAGGACAGCGGTGTCAACAACCAGCAGAATTCTGATGTGGCTGCTACTAGGAGTTCTATGGTACCTGATGCAGCTAGTGTGATGAATGTGGTTCCAGGTGCTTTGAATAATTATGACTTGGCTGCTGGAGGTTCTGAGATAGGTTCTGAGTCCTGTCAGTCATGGCTTCTTGTCTCAGAGTCCTCCCTCAGGCCTTAAGTAGCTATGAGAATCACTGAAACTTGCTAGAGCTTGATTGTCTGTTCTCAGCTTCACACAAGTGGTCGTTTGTATTTTGTATTAGGACTTTGATTCTTGGACTGTGAGCTCGACCCCGTTTTTGGATTCTCCTCTGGCTCTGACGTGATCTCTTGTTACTGACTTGGACCGCTTGACCTGTTTATTGCCTGTCGATTTTTGTGTATCTTTGTGTTGTTTATAGTTCGTCTGTCTGGTATCTCCCTGGTTGCTGACTGGGTGCACCTACCATTCATTCCCTGTTTTTCACATTTTTGGTTTTATTAGTCAGTTTACTGCCTTTTTCTGTTATCTCTGCTTTTCCCATCTTTCTTATTCTGTGCACCGCAGATAGGAAGGGACTGTCATTGTGGTTGCCGTTTAGTCGCGTAGGACTAAAAGACAATAGGAAGGAAAAGAGGTGGGTACAGCTCAGGGTCTCACTTATCTTTACCTGTCCTGACAAACAGATGTCAGCTATATATTATACAGTAACGGTGGATTTCACAAACCGTGCTGGGAATTATGGCTTGATTAACGGATGAACAATAGGACAACGGATGTCAGCTATATATTATACAGTAACAGTGGATTTCACAAACCGTGCTGGGAATTATGGCTTGATTAACGGATGAACAATAGGACAACGGATGCCAGCAATGTAGGGTACTGGAACACAAAGCTGCGCAGTTGGTGTGAAGTTAAGCCACCTGAGCAAATTTTTTTGCACACACAAGAAAATAAAAAAATGTGGCCAGATATAACAGTAGCCCTTAAAAGGGCTTTTGGGTCTTTTCTGAAGCAATAACTATCCCTGCCTAGCCAATTCTGTCCCTACAGAAGTTACCAGCACAAATTTTTTTGTGGCAATAAACAAAATAATAAACTGTGGCCAGTATCAGAGTAGCCCTTAAAAGGGCTTTTGGGTCTTTTTCAAATAAATACTATCCCTGCCTAGCGATCTTCTCTCCCTACACTATCTGTCCCTGCTTGCAGCAGCTCTCCCTGTCTAACACTGGCCGAGTCACATGTCACCGGGAGCTATACAGCACCAGATGACGCGTTCCCGGCCAGACAATCAGTGTAATGCCAGTAGCTAACATGGCTACTGGCATTACACTGAATGCCATACCTCCCTGCTCGAGTATGGCGCTCGAGTACACTTGGTGTTCAGCCGACTCCACACTAACAAGCACAGCCACTGCTGCTGTATTACACAGAGGTCATAAACACTGGATACGAGCAGTGTATAATGTGATGGAAAAATGAATCAAGTCAGCAAAGGAGAAGCCAGTATATGGGCAATAGAGATGAGCGAACATGCTCGTTACGAGCACTGTAGCGCTCGGCTCCCCTGCCTGTGGGCATTGCGGATCCGTCCTCAGATGCATGTAAGTCAATGAGGACGGATCGTTTGGTATGACACTCATACCAAACGGATCCGTCCTCCTCACCCGACTGAAAGTCAGTGGGGACGGATCCGTTTGGTATGAGTGTCATACCAAACAGATCTGTCCCCATTGACTTACATGCAGCTGAGGATGGATCCGCAATGCCTGCGGGCATTTGTTCGCAAGGGAGTCGAGCGATACAGTGCTCGTAACGAGCACGTTCGCTCATCTCTAATGGGCAATCATTAGTGTTGCTCAAGCACCAAAGTGCTCGAGTAGAGCACTTTTAAAAGCTTGAGTGCTCTACAGAGCACCAGAGCACAATGGAAGTCAGTGGGAGAACCAGAGCATTTAACCAGACAACCCCTTCTCTGAAGAGGTGAGGGTGTTAGGAAACATTCTTTCCTGTATATTTACTTGTATATAAAGTGCAAGGGCTGCCAAAAATTACAAGGAAGAGGCACTCCGATACAACCTGTATATCACATAAAGGAGGGCCTAATTCATATTGTGGTACAATTGTTAAGGTAGTGGGACTCCTACACTCATAAAGCCCATGCGCTAAGTTAAAGGGCTGCCAAAAAAAAAAGGAACAGGCACTCCAATACACCCTTTATTACACATAAAGGAGGGCACCCTTGAAAAATTATGATCAATGGCCTGCTAGTGACCCTCAAAAACATAAGGAGTGAGGGGCAGCTGGTGACCCTCAAAAACATTCGGAGTAAGGGCCTGCTGGTGACCCTCTAAAACATTAGGGGCGAGGGTCTGCTGCTGATCTGACCATCTAAAACATTAGAGGCGAGGACCTACTGGCGACTCTCTAACATATTAGGGGCAAGGGCCTGCTGGCAACCCTCTAAAATATTAGGGACGAGGGCCTTCTAGTGACCCTCTAAAACATTAGGGGTGAGAGTCTGCTGCTGAGCTGACCCTCTAAAAAAAATTAGGAGCGAGGGCATCCTAATAAGCATGTTGATATGGTGGAGGAGGACGAGAAAAGCTAGAAACCTTGAACCACATACCCTTTTTTGTGGTGGAATGGGTGCATAGGAATACAGTGTATTCAATACACCATAAAAGTCATAATTAAAGTGCCTTTATTTTCAGGTGCTTTCCTCTGGTGGAGTAGAGAAATCAGGGGCAATCCAGGCGTTGCTAATTTTGATCATAGTCAACCTGTCAGCATTTTCAGCTGACAGGCAAATGCGCTTATCAGTTATTATGCCCCCAGCAGCAATAAATACCCGCTCTGACAAAACGCTGGTGGCAGCGCAGGCCAGCACCACCAAGGCGTAGAGGGCCAGTTCGTGCCACGTGTCCAGCTTGGACATCTAATAATTGTAAGGCACAGAGGGATCACAGAGGACGCTGACACGGTCAGCTACAGACTCCTTCACCATCTTACAAAACATTTCCCTCCTTGTGACACTCGGCTGCGCGTCATGGTGGGGTGCTGGTGGAGTGTCATAAAACTGTCCCAGGCCTTGGAGAGTGTTGCCCTGCTTCTGTTAGAACTGTTGTGTGTCCCCCTCATCTCCCCTCCTTGGTTGCCCAAGGAACTACCTCCTCTGCCGCCAGCGTTGTCAGCTGGAAATTTTTGGAGCAATTTTCCACAAGGACTTTCTGGTATTGCACCATTTTACAAGTCCTCTCCACCACAGGAATGAGAGATAAGAAGTCCTCTTTGTAGCGGGGGTCAAGAAGGGTGAACAACCAATAATCGTTGTTGACCAAAACGCAAGGGTCACGGGAAAGGCAGCATAACATAAAGTCAGCCATGTGTGCAGAGTCCCAACAGACAAGACTTTGCTGTCGTCACCAGGAGGATGACTCTCACTCTCCTCATACTCTTCCTCCTCTTCGGCCCATCCACGCTTATCAGATGGAATAAACCGGCTATGGGTACTACCCTCTGTAGCGGAGGCAACCGGCTCCTGCTCCTCCTACTCATCATCATCCAATTTGCACTGAGAAGACGAACAGAGTGGTCTGGCTATCACCCTGTGTACTCTCTTCCCCCATCTCCACTTCTTCCACATGCAAAGCGTCTGCCTTAATTGTGAGCAGCGAGCAATTCCCTAGACACATAAGTGGGATGGTTATAGCATCGCCGCTTACCATCTGTGTTGATTCCTCAAAGTTGCGTAAAACCTCACAGATGTCAGACATCCATGCCCACTCGTCGCTTGTGAAGATTGAAAGCTGACTGGAAAGGCGACGGCATGTTGCAGCTGGTATTCCACTACTGCCCTCTGCTGCTTGCAAAGCCAGGCCAACATGTGGAATGTGGAGTTCCAGTGCATGCTCACGTCACACAACAGTCAGTGAGCTGGCAATTGCAAGTGCTGGTGCAGCGTTGCCAGACTGGCGGCAGCTGTAGATGACTTTCGGAAATGGACACACATGCAGCGCACCTTCACCAGTAGCTCAGGCAAATTGGGGTAGGTTTTGAGAAACCGCTGAACCACTAAACTGAACAAGAGGGCTAGGCATGGTATGTGTGTGAGCTTGCCGAGCTCCGAAGCTGCCACCAAGTTGCGACCATTATCAGGCACAACCATGCGTGGTTGTAGGTTGAGTGGCGAAAGCCACAGCTCAGTCTGGTCCCTTATACCTTTCCATAGCTCTTCGGCGGTTTGCTGTTTGTCACCTAAGCAAATAAGTTTCAGTACGGCCTGTTGCCGCTTCCCCACTGCAATGCTACGCTGCTTCCAGCTACTGACTTATGGCAATCTGCTGCAAGATGAGATTTCAGAGGTGGAGGTAGAGGAGAAGGTGGGGGTTGCAGCCACTAATGTAGGCGGTGGTGGAAATCCTGATGGAAGTAGGGCCTGCAATCCTTGGCGTCGCTAGCACCTGTGCCATCCCAGGGTTCGACTCGCTCTCGGCCTCCACAACATTGACCCAGTGTGCCATCATGGAAATGTAGCATCCCTGGCCAAAAGCATTTGTCCATGTGTTAGTTTTTAAGTGGACCTTCCCGGTAACTGCGCTGGTCAGGGCATGGGTGATGTTACGGGACACATGCTGGTGTAAGGCTGGGATGGCACACCGGGAAAAAAAATTGTGGCAGCTGGGGACTGAGTAACGAGGGATGGCCGCCGCCATCAGGCTGTAGAACGCCTCAGTGTCCACAAGCCTAAACGGTGACATTTCAGGGCCAGCAATTTGGAAAGGTGCGCATTTAGTGCTATGGCCTGTGGGTGGGCGGCTGGGTATTTGCACTTTAGTTCAAAGGTCTGGAGTATGGACATCTGAACGCTGCGCTGGGACACAGAGGCGGATGTGCTAACTGATGGTGCTTGCGAAGGTGCAGGGCAAGAGGCATCCGTGCCTGCATCTTGGACAGGGGATTGGCCAGCCCGTAACACAGGGGAAGAGGAGGCAGTGGTGTCACCCGTAGACACTGATTGCGGACCCAGGCGTACGGCCTACCTATTAGAGTGCTTTGATGCCATGCGACAGAGCATGCTAGGGGTGGTCAGGTTGCTAGTGTTCACGCCCTTGCACTTTTCTCAAAAAAGCGCCAGACTGCGGAACACCTAACCCTTGGCAAGAGAGATTGCCGCAAAGGGGTGCTCCGGGGAACAGTTGCGGGCCTGTCTGGTGTGGCCCGCCTTCTTTATGTTGCCACCCCACTGCCTCTTCCAGCCTGTTGCGGTGCTGCGGATCCTTTCCTCTCTGTACTGCTGTCATCGCTCGGCTTGCCACCTTCCCAGGCTGGGTCAGTGATTTCATTGTCCACCACCTCCTCTTCCACTTCCTCACTCTGGTCCTCCTCCTAACTTGTTGACTTAACAAGAACCTCACTTATTGACAACTGTGTCTCATCCTCATCATTAACCTCTTGAGACATTAATTGCCGTTGACTTATTGGCAACTGTGTCTCATTATCATCATCCACCTCGTGAGACACTAATTGACATTCCCCACCGTCATCTTCTTCTGACTGTGGATGCTCATGAGTTTGGGAATCAGTGCACAAATTCTCCCTTGAAAAGAGCTCCTTGGAATATCCGAGTGTGGGATCACTTGTTTGCCAAGACTCTCCATGGTGGGAGGAAGGAGGATCAGGGTGAGGATTCTGTTGACCAGACTCTTGGCTACTGAGACTGGACTTTGTAGAAGACAGGGTGTTGCTTAACCGACTGGAAGCATTATCTGATGCAATCCAGCCAACTACCTGGTCGCACTGGTGTGGCTTCAAGAGTGGTGTCTTGCGCCACCCTGCAAACTGGGACATGAAGCTAGGAATTGTGGATGACTGTGTTTCTTGTGCTCTGCTAGCAGGCACAGTTTCACTGCGCCCAGGGCCACAGCCTCTGCATGCACCATCAGCAGTACAGACTCTACCCCGTCCCATACTGCTCGCCTTGCGCATATTAAATGATATATATGCAAATATGTCACAAGTACATTAGCGCAGATTTTTTAAGTGAATGAGCAAATAAATTTCACTGAATGTCACAGGTATTTAGGCTGTCCAAATGTTATGCAACATATGTAGCGCAGGTAATGTCGCTGTCACCAGCGGCAGAAAAAATTACAATGAATGTCACAGGTATTTAGGATGTCCAAACGTTATACAACATATGTAGCGCAGGTAATGTCGCTGTCACCAGCGGCAGAAAAAAATTACAATGAATGTCAAAGGTATTTAGGATGTGCAAACGTTATACAGCAGATGTAGCGCAGGTAATGTCGCTGTCACCAGCAGCAGGAAAAATTTCTCCGAGTGTCACAGGTATTTAGGATGCGCGAACGTTATACAGCAGATGTAGCGCAGGTAAAGTCGCTGTGACCAGCGGCAGAAAAAATTACAGTGAATGGCACAGATATTTAGGATGTGCAAATGTAACACAACAGATGTAGCAGAGGTTGTGTTACTGTCAGCGGCGGCCAAACAATTGTGTGCAAATTTAGCGCAGGTTGCGCTAATAATATAAATAGGAGCCATATAAAACAATAGTCCTTAAAAGGACTTTTGGGTCTCTGAAAGATTAAAACTAAACCTGCCTAACAAATACCTATCCCTACACTATCTGTCCCTCCTGCTGCAGCTTTCCCTGATTAAGACTGAGCCGAACCACGTGTCATCGGGTGCTTTATAGCACCCAATGACGCGTTCCGGCAAGCCAATCACTGTAATGCCAGTAGCCAACATGGCTACGGCATTACAGTGAATGCCAGTACTTCCCCGCACGTTTATTGGCTGACTAGGAGGAGGCTCGTAGGGGAGGAGGCTCGAGCATCACGAACGAGCATAGTGTTTGGGCGAGCATGCAGAATTTTTTTGTAATTCAGACAATGTTCCTCCCCTGTAACAGATCTCCCACAGGAATGTTTCCCAGCCCCGTCCAGATTCCCAGGTCATCTACATATGTCGAGTCGACCACATAGAGAATAAGATGTGTTGGCATGAATAAAGGTGTGTGCCACAGCGCCAGTGGAGGGCTCAGTAAGTGCCAGTTATGGAACACTCCCTTAAGAGATGTAGAAGGGGAAGGGGTCACAGGCAGGGATCTATGCATCTGCCATAGCCTAGCATAGCCAGGGACAGTCAGCGGACAGAAGCTAGTCCTAACTTTTTGTTAATGGAGAACAGTAGTTCGGAATGAAATCTCAATTGAATTATCTTATAAGAAGCTTCAATGTCTGGAAGACCAAAAACCCCTAGTCTTTTGGGCAAGCATAGAGTAGTGTAGACAATTTGAGGTGTAGTATGTTTCCACGCAAATTGTGAAAGTATTCTGCACATAGCCAAAAGAAAGCTATTAGGTAAAAATATAGGTACAGCTTGGAGGATGTATAGTATGTTAGGGGCTGTTTTTATAAGGATTTTTTCTGCCCATCCATGAAATTTGAAATTAGATAATTGGCCAAAGCTGTCCAGTAGGGAGATCAGCAGCGGAAAGGCCTTTGTGGGACTTGTTAGCAAACAAGCGCATGTCGTCTGCGAAAGCTGCAACATGATGAGTAACTGTTTTGACTGTTGATCCTAAAATAGAGGGATCCTGCCAGGCAGAGGATGAAGAGTGTAGGCAAAAGGGGGCATCCCTGCCTCTTGCTATTGTGTTTGAAATCTTAATATATTTTTGTATATGTTTGTATACACCTTTGCATATGCCTATCCAACTAAATGTGAGATACATTCTTGGACATATTGCCCTTTATGTAGAGGATTGCGTACTTATCACAAGGGACTTGGTAGGTCAGGAAAATTTTTTATGATACAGATGTAGCCAAGCTAAAATTGATTCTGATAAAACATGTCACAGTGTTATCTAGGTTATGTCCTGAGAAAAGCTATTGAAATCCATGAAAAAGTCAATTAACAATTCTTGCCATTGTTTACTTAACACATTAACCATAAAGTTTAGCTTGACTACATTTTAAGGACCTTTTTTTTTTCATTTTTTTATGTTGCACTTCAAGAAACATTATAGTTTTCTATCAATATTGCTGCATGAAGGCTTGATTTTTGTGGGAAAAATATTTTGGCGGCATCAGTTTGGAGAAAAAATGGATAGATCTAACATTGATAGATGATGCCACTTTGCTTGACGTTTTTCAGGAGCAGCTCTTCTCATCATTTATCAAGGGGCATCTATTTCACTTTTTATCTGATCTAATTTGAATAAAACACAGTCAGCATGGCACAGACTATTTTCCGTACGCCCCACAACGGCCCTAACCAGGAGGGAACCCTGCCTCCCAGGAACAGGAAACAACTTGGAGAATCAAATGGTTAAATAGCCTCCTCCTCTTACCTTCTCCAGTTATTTCCTGTCCCTACGGGATGCTGGAGAGTCTGCAGGAGTTCCCTCCTGCTTGTCTGGACGCCCAGCCTACCTTCTTCCCAGGGTCTCTGGAGGGCTGTGGTAGGGAGAGGATCCAGGGGCTAAAATAGCTGTCCCTCCTCTCCTTTAGCGCAAGTCCCGCGTGTCTGCGGGCGGCTCCGGGCTTCCTGCGCCTCTCCGGGGAGGCGCGGCACGGCTGCCGGCATCGCGTTCCCCGGGCCGGGTATCACAAGACCCGGGTCACGTGGCAACATACGTCGCGCGGCGGGTCACGTGACCCAGAAGTAGGAGATAAAATGCCGGCATGTGCAGTAGAGATGGCGGGCAGTGTCGGAGTGCAGCGTTCTAAGTGTTCTGGACCTACAAATCGTCATGTCGCTCCCTGAAAAGTCTGCAGACGCCCTGAAGGCCCTCAGCCCGGTAAGCCTCCTCCAAATATTTTGATTTGGAAAATTGTATGGCACTTTGGGGGTTTTCTTCTCTTAGGTGATGGGTTCCCCTTCTCTTTCCTCCTTTGGTGGAGAAGCTAAACTTTTTTCCCATTATATGTCTTGCAGACCAGAGAAGTCAGCAAGCCGGGGGAACCCTCATCAAGAAGGAAATGTGCTATCTGCAAAAAAGTATTGCCAGGCCAGGTCAAGAAACCTCTTTGTCAGAGATGCACGGACAAAGTGCTTTCTGAGGAGACCCCATCCCTTGTGGACTCTTTAAAATCTATTATAAAGGAGGAAGTCAGTTCCGCTATAGATTCTAAATTATCCATGTTGCCTCAAAAACCTTCCTCATCAAGATCCCTTTTGGAGGCTCCTCTGGAGCCAGATTTAGATTTGGATGAAGGTGAGGTCTCTTCTGACTCTGATTCTGACTCCTCAGAAGATAATTCAGGGAGACCGTTGTGTTCGGTGGAGGATACAGACTCCTTATTAAGAACAATCCGGGCTACTATGAATGTAGAAGATGTTAAAGAGTCCCCCTCTATACAGGACCAGATGTTCAGGGGGTTAGGAGATAGAAAGAGACGAGTTTTCCCACTCCATGAGAATATAAAGAAACTGATTAATAATGAATGGAAGGACCGAGAAAGAAGATCTGGTACCTCAAAGGTCTTCAAAAGGAAGTACCCGTTTGATGAATCTGAATCCGCTCTGTGGGATAAAACCCCTAGAATTGACGCACCTGTAGCCAGAATTTCAAAAAAGTCAGCATTACCTTTTGAGGACGTGGGCCTTTTGCGAGATGCTATGGATAAGAAGTGTGAGTCTGTTTTAAAGAAATCCTGGGAGACTTGTGCCGCCATGCTTCGTCCTAGCATTGCCGCGACTTGTACTGCCAGAACTCTATCTGTATGGCTTACCCAACTCGAAGAGCATTTGGTCTCTGGCACCCCCAGAGAGGACATTATTTCTTCTCTTTCGGTCCTGAAGCAGGCTACAAATTTCTTATCGGATGCCTCGGCGGATCTGGTATTGTTATCCGCTAGATCTGCTGCTCTTTCAAATTGCGCCAGGAGATCTATATGGCTCAGGTCTTGGTCAGGAGATAACACATCTAAGAGCCGACTATGTAGTATTCCATGTGAGGGGGACAGACTGTTTGGTTCCACCTTGGACGATATTCTAGAGAAGGCAGCCGACAAAAAGAAAGGCTTTCCTTCAGATTCTAGATTTTTCCAACAAAGGCGTTTTTTTCGTGGCCAAAGAAAAGGTAGACAGGACCAGAAAAGGAAGGATAATTCTTCCTGGCAGCCTTCCAAGGGAAGAGGAAGAGGAAGAGGATTTTTATTCAATCCAGACAAATCCAAACAGTCCACCCAATGACGCCAGGGTCCCAGTGGGGGGAAGATTAAAAAATTTTCTCCCAGACTGGGAACGAATTTCAAAGTCACCATGGATTCTAAGTTTAATCCATCAGGGTTACCTTCTGGAGTTCTCGTCTCCTCCCCCAGAAAGGTTCTTGATAAACAAAAGACTCAACTCAGAAAGTCATCGAGTTCTAGAATCACAGATTCAGATGTTGCTACAAAAGGAAGCGGTTATTCCCGTTCCCCTAGAACAAAGGGGATTGGGATTTTACTCACCGATTTTCCTTATAAGAAAACCCAACGGCTCCTACAGAGCAATAATAAACCTGAGAGATCTAAATCGCCACTTAGAATACAAGAAGTTCAAGGTGGAGACTATCAAATCTACAATCAATTTACTATTTCAGGATTGTCGGATGATAACCCTCAATTTAGCAGATGCATATTATCATGTGCCAATTCATGTCAGTCACCAGAAATTCTTGCGTTTTGCAGTACATTTCCAGGGTCAGGTACTGCATCTCCAGTTTCAAGTTCTTCCGTTCGGCCTATCATCGGCCCCTCGTGTATTCACCAAACTGATGGCGGAAGTGTCAGGTTTTCTACACCACCAGGGGATTCTTTTTATCCCGTACTTGGACGATTTCCTCATTGCAGCCAAGTCGGCGGAGTCAGTCCTCAGAGACTTGGAAGTAGTAAAATCCACGCTTCTATCCTTGGGGAGGCTTCTGAATCTGGAAAAGTCAGACTTAACCCCCAGCTGCCGAAAGGTGTTTCTAGGAATCCTTCTGGACTCCCAGTTGATGAAGTCTTTTCTTCCAGATCAAAAGATCCTGAACATAATATCAAAATTCTCGCAGTTCCAGACCCGGAGAAAGTCTTCATTCAGAGAGATAATCGAAATTCTGGGTCTAATGACATCCACCATCCCTGCATTAAGGTGGGCCCAGTTCCACTCAAGAATCCTTCAGGATTATCTTCTGTCGGCTTGGAACAAAAGCAGATTTTCTCTGGACCTCAAACTTATTGTTCCCCATCGCGCAAAGAGCTCTCTCAGTTGGTGGATAAATCCAGGCAACCTGAACCAGGGTCTTCAGTGGCGAGCACGAAATCAGGTCATAATCACCACGGATGCAAGCGGGTCAGGCTGGGGAGCCCATTGCCAGGGTCAGTTGACTCAAGGGGGTTGGAGTCCAGACCAACTGTCTCTATCTTCAAATGCCAAGGAACTGCGAGCAGTGTTTCTGGCCCTAAAGGCTTTCCTTCCTCAGGTTCAGAGGAGGAATGTGAAGGTGCTATCCGACAACAAGGCAACAGTAGCATACTTAAACAAACAAGGCGGAACAAGAAGCAGGTATCTTTGCAAAACAGCCGTTTCTCTTTTTTCCTGGGCTCAGGAGAATATTATCTCTTTATCGGCAGTGCATGTGAAAGGAGAAAAGAATTCTCTGGCAGATTTTTTGAGCAGATCAACTCTAAAACCGGGAGAGTGGAGTCTTTGCAAAAATACTTTCAGTCAGATCTGCAGCAGATGGGGTACTCCTGTGGTGGACTTATTCGCTTCAAGAGCAAATGCACAATTGAGCAGATTTTTTTCCCTCTCTTTCAGAGACAATCCGGAACGAGTGGATGCCTTCTCGGGTCCTTGGCCGGGGGGCCTCTTGTACGCCTTCCCTCCTATAACCCTGATCCCCAGGGTTCTGACAAAGATAGTGGAGAAAGGAGGCCAGCTGGTCTTAATTGCCCCTTTTTGGCCAAAAAGGACTTGGTTTCCCCTGCTCCTACACCTATCGGGGGGAAACTTCTGGCATCTCCCACAAGACCCGAAGCTTCTTCAGCAGGGCCCTGCACTTCATCCGGGTCTTCCTCAACTAAGACTGACAGCTTGGAAACTGAACGTGACAACCCGGGACATGTCTACATCCTGGGCTGAGGGGGCTTCAGCTTCCCTAGCTCAGATTTGCCAGGCTGCCACCTGGTCCAGTCCATCCACCTTTTTTAAGCATTATAAGTTGGATGTTTTGTCTAATAATGATCTGTCATTTGGTAGAAAAGTTCTGTCTGCCGTAGTCCCCCCCCTAAAAAATTTTGTGATTTCTTTGTAAATCCTCCTGGTTAGTGCCGTTGTGGGGCGTACGGAAAAGATGATAATTACTTACCAGTAATTGGATTTTCCGTTTAGCCCCACAACGGCACTAGGATTTTTCCCTCCCTTTTTTTTTTATTCTGTTTGTGTTATTGGTAATTTTGTTATATGCTTATGTACCTTCCAGTGAATATAATAAATATACAATTTTTTCGCATAATTCCTATGTCCTTGGATACTTACTGGAGAAGGTAAGAGGAGGAGGCTATTTAACCAATTGATTCTCCAAGTTGTTTCCTGTCCCTGGGAGGCGGGGTTCCCTCCTGGTTAGTGCCGTTGTGGGGCTAAACGGAAAATCCAATTACCGGTAAGTAATTATCATCTTTTAATCATTTGGGAGATTAAAGAAGTAAAAGCTATACACTATTACAAGTGAAGTTCTGCCTTCAATGAATTTAAACAATCCACAATGGCATGCAATGTAACTTGCTTTATAATGAAATTGATCACAGCTGTGGGTTGTTTTCTGACATTAGACATATCTGCAGTATTTCTTTCCATGGGAACTATGTTAGTATTCAGTGCTGCAAAGCAGAGGAGACTGTTCAATGTTTTAACTTTCAAAGAAGGTGTATAGCAACAAAGATTTTCCCATCAGACCTAACTTATACATGTATTTGAGAATTCTCAAGGAACAAAGGCCGAGGAAGGGACCTCTATGTTCTTCTTAGGTGGGGAGGCTTCAAAGAAAGGTAAAAATAGTCTTTTTTCTGCCCTATTTGGTACTCTGCTTTATTGGTTGTACTGTTCTCACTGTACTCTAATAACTGATGCCCCATAGGTTTAAATTTCACTGCCTTACTAGATTATTTTATAAATGAGGGGCTCAGGTTGTTAGGTTAACAATACTAAATATAATTTTATTCTGAAAAATCAATGTCCTAATTTGGAAATAACTACAACACACGGTAATTGTTTAACACATGGGAGAGAAATGGAGGGGAAATATAATAAAAGAGCAAAAAAAAAAAAGATCACGTGAATGCATTTAGGTATACTATCCTCATACTGTCATACTCTATGGGACAAAATGATTGATACTGTTATAAATTTAAACAGCGTAAAACTAGACAAGATAAACAGAACCTGAGCCAAATTTTCTCTCCTAATTATTTCACCTTGTGGCCTTCTTACTTACAACAATTCTTTGCACCAAAAAGACACACACAATCTGGTGCATTCAGGGGCATTGCTAGGGTCTCAAAAGATTTTGGGCCCAAACCCCAATGCACATGGCCCAATTCTCCAAGTCGACCAACCGACCCCATTCCCCCCACCCCCGGAAACACTAGCACTGAAGACATTTTACTGTACTTGCTATACAGCTATACAGCAGCACTTACCTCTCACATCCAGTGCCTCCCAGGTGACGTCTCCTCTGATGTACTGTAGATCTTCTGTGTCATCATCTTCACCATTTGGTCCGGACAACTTCTCTCAGCCTCCTTGTCTCTGCAGAGTGTGACACACATCTTAGCTTTCTCACTTTTCAGCGCTCCAAATACTATCCTGAAGAAAAATGAGTGCCATACAGATAATCTTCCCCATAGTAGGAGTGCTCCTAATAGTCCCACCAATAGTAATTCCCTTCTAGAATGCCCTCATTCGTAATACAGCCCCCTACAGTCCCCCCAACAGTGATAGTGCTTCCCAAGAGTGCCTCCATTAGTAGAATAGCCCTCACAGAGCCCCCAGTAGAAATAAGCCCCCCCCTATTGTTAGTAGAGATGAGCGAGTAGTGTTCGATCGAGCTGGTATTCGATCGAATACTACGATATTCGGCGTACTCGATTTAATTCGAGTATAACGGCAATGGCGCACCTAGAATTCGTTTCCCCTCCCACCTTCCCTGGCGCTCTTTTTCCACCAATCACCATGCAGGGGGGGTATGACAGGCACGCTGAACACGCTGGCAGCGCGAAAACGGCGTCTACATGCATTGGCTGGAAAAACCATGTGACCTCGAATATTAAAAACTCAGCTCTTCCTGCTTGTACGCATATGCTGCGTGAACTTAGTCAGGGACAGAGGCTGGAGAAGGGAGAGACAGATTTTAGCTGTTGGATAGGCAGGAGCGTGATTAAAAGCCCTTATCAGGGCTACTACAGTGGACTTCAGTGATAGCTTACTACAATATAGACTTTACAGAGAACGGCTTGCTGTATTCAGGGGATAGCTGCTGGAGTAGGGACAGAGAGAGGCATTAGTGGTGTATTAGGTGCTCTGCAACATACCAAACTATATTTGGCACTACTGCTGTGTACCTTGAAAAATACAATATATAGGCCTTATAACTGGCAACTGTACTGTGCGTTCTCTTGCAAAGTAATTTCTCATAACTGGTGTTCATACACACCGTCTGATCACTCAGTACACGGCTGTGTACCTTGAAAAATACAATATATAGGCCTTAACTGGCAACTGTACTGTGCGTTCTCTTGCAAAGTAATTTCTCATAACTGTTGTTCATACACACCGTCTGATCACTCAGTACACGGCTGTGTACCTTGAAAAATACAATATATAGGCCTTAACTGGCAACTGTACTGTGCGTTCTCTTGCAAAGTAATTTTCTCATAACTGTTGTTCATACACACCGTCTGATCACTTAGTACACGGCTGTGTACCTTGAAAAATAACAATATATAGGCCTTAACTGGCAACTGTACTGTGCGTTCTCTTGCAAAGTAATTTCTCATAACTGTTGTTCATACACACCGTCTGATCACTCAGTACACGGCTGTGTACCTTGAAAAATACAATATATAGGCCTTATAACTGGCAACTGTACTGTGCGTTGTCTTGCAAAGTAATTTCTCATAACTGTTGTTCATACACACCGTCTGATCACTCAGTACACGGCTGTGTACTTGAAAAATACAATATATAGGCCTTATAACTGGCAACTGTACTGTGCGTTCTCTTGCAAAGTAATTTCTCATAACTTGTTGTTCATACACACCGTCTGATCACTCAGTACACGGCTGTGTACCTTGAAAAATACAATATATAGGCCTTAACTGGCAACTGTACTGTGCGTTCTCTTGCAAAGTAATTTCTCATAACTGTTGTTCATACACACCGTCTGATCACTCAGTACACGGCTGTGTACCTTGAAAAATACAATATATAGGCCTTAACTGGCAACTGTACTGTGCGTTCTCTTGCAAAGTAATTTCTCATAACTGGTTGTTCATACACACCGTCTGATCACTTAGTACACGGCTGTGTACCTTGAAAAATACAATATATAGGCCTTAACTGGCAACTGTACTGTGCGTTCTCTTGCAAAGTAATTTCTCATAACTGTTGTTCATACACACCGTCGTCTGATCACTTAGTACACGGCTGTGTACCTTGAAAAATACAATATATAGGCCTTAACTGGCAACTGTACTGTGCGTTCTCTTGCAAAGTAATTTCTCATAACTGGTTGTTCATACACACCGTCTGATCACTTAGTACACGGCTGTGTGTACCTTGAAAAATACAATATATAGGCCTTAACTGGCAACTGTACTGTGCGTTCTCTTGCAAAGTAATTTCTCATAACTGTTGTTCATACACACCGTCTGATCACTTCAGTACACGGCTGTGTACCTTGAAAAATACAATATATAGGCCTTAACTGGCAACTGTACTGTGCGTTCTCTTGCAAAAGTAATTTCTCATAACTGTTGTTTCATACACACCGTCTGATCACTTCAGTACACGGCTGTGTACCTTGAAAAATACAATATATAGGCCTTTAACTGGCAACTGTACTGTGCGTTCTCTTGCAAAGTAATTTCTCATAACTGTTGTTCATACACACCGTCTGATCACTTAGTACACGGCTGTGTACCTTGAAAAATACAATATATAGGCCTTAACTGGCAACTGTACTGTGCGTTCTCTTGCAAAGTAATTTCTCATAACTGGTTGTTCATACACACCGTCTGATCACTTAGTACACGGCTGTGTACCTTGAAAAATACAATATATAGGCCTTAACTGGCAACTGTACTGTGCGTTCTCTTGCAAAGTAATTTCTCATAACTGTTGTTCATACACACCGTCTGATCACTAGTACACGGCTGTGTACCTTGAAAAATACAATATATAGGCCTTAACTGGCAACTGTACTGTGCGTTCTCTTGCAAAGTAATTTCTCATAA